>CM067361.1:50903239-50943239 GCA_034401795.1 Chaetoderma sp. LZ-2023a
TTGATGATGAGATGTTAAAATACAAGATGAGATCCAAGGAATGGTACCATATTATGAGACGAAAACAAGTAACACCTCCCATAGCAATTAGGAGATGGGATGACTCAAGCTATAAACCATCCAGTTGGAAAAATGTATGGAAAATCTTACATTCTCCATCCATACCAAATATGGCTCGTGATTTATTGTGGCGATTACTACATCGACGGCTATGGGTGGGACACTTGACATACAAGTGCAATATTACGACTTCTGATAGGTGTTACTTATGTCAAACAGACGAGGAAACAATCGAGCATTTATTTGCGGAATGTCCAATATCGTCACAATTTTGGGACTATATCAGCCAAATCTTGGCAAAATTTGGAGCGAAGCCCATTGTTCTAGACACGCATGTAGTCTTATTTAGAGAATTTGGATCAAGCGGTGTAAATATCATAAAGTCTGAAAGGACTATTTTAATAACAATACTAACCATAGGTGTTTGGGCCATTTGGAAACATCGGTGTGCACAGACGAAAAATCCATCTATGGGCAATCACAATAGAGCAATAAAGGCAATATTTCGGTCATTGCTGCTGAATCATATTCCTTGCGAATATTTTAGATTAAAGCAGCATGGTAAAGAAAAAGTATTCAAGGACATATGGTGCAAAACAAACATAGTTTCAATAGAGTTGGGAGCTGTAAAAATAAATGAGCCTGCACTAGCTTAAATCATTTAATTACTACAGCTGATTTATCTGTGTCTTTTAATTAATCTGTGTCATGTAATTCATTTTAGTAATTCATGTTAAGAAATAAACAGACTGGGGTAATTTAATACTCAATCGATAAAGTAATTTGCCATTGAATTATAAAATTGTCCCAGGTAATTTTAGGAATTTGCACAGAGGTTTATAGGGTTATTTGTTCCCGGGTAATTTACAAAACCTTACAACAAAGTAAATCAAAAATGGAAACAAGAGCGCCATCTATTTCCATCTATTTTTCTGTAATTTTCCTGCTGACTATATATGTTATGCTACCTGAATGCTACTACGCCCGCTGATCTTTAAGACTCAGCCCACTGGCGTCAATGATTGACTTATTTGTCATTGATTGACGAGTCACTTTTCATTTGTTGAATAGTTGCACTCGCCACACGGGTCTACTACCACACATGGATTGAATGGTAATTTACAAAACCTTACAATAAAGTAAATTGAAAATGTAAACAAGAGGGCCATCAATTTTTCTGGAATTTTTCTGCCGACTATATGTATTATACTATCCAAATGCTACTACGCCCGCTGATCTTTAGAGAATCAGCCCACTGGCGTCAATGATTGACTTATTTGTCATAGATTGACGAGGCACTTTTCATTTGTTGGATAGTTTCACTCGCCACACGGGTCTACTACTACACCTGGGTTGAATAGTAATGCCTTTGTTAAGTTTTGTTTTGCTATCGGAGCTTTATCAGCATATTGTTTTGTATCTATACTTTTTAAGCCATATGTATTTATAGATTGTATTAATGCTCATTATTTATCATTGTTTTTGGTGTAATATTAATCAACATTACTAGTTCACCAGGTTTTTTTCTGGGGGTTTGCAAGCCTTTTTAAAGGAGTTCCTCCGTGAAGTTTGTCCGACTGCGTCAGCGTCGGTTTTTCAAAAAAAAAAAAAAAAAAGTAGTAGTAGTAGTAGTAGTTGTAGTAGTAGTAGTAGTAGTATAGCATAGTAGTAGTAGTAGTAGTCGTAGTAGTAGTCATTGAAGTCGTACTCCTTTGGCTCTGCTATTAACGTCGATTTAAGACGCATTCTATTACGCCTATATGCTTTATTTTTGTCTTGGTTCTTTATAAGTGTTTATACGTTGATTTTGTTGCATTTATTTGGGGAGATTTTGATGTTGAAGGTCGTATTTTGCAGCGAAGTATTTCAAGCTTGTTGCTCGCTTGTTTTAAAGCGCTAGCCATTGTTGGCTGTCGCTGCTGTTTCGGCCTTGTTTGTCCAGCTGTTTGTCCTCCTTTAGTTGCGCTTGTCCGCCTCCTTTCACGCCGTTAAAAGCGCCTTTTATGTTGGTTGCCTTTGAGAACTGCATTAGCCTGGCCTGTTTGTATAGGCGGCTTTTCGTTCACCTGTGTTAGCGTGACCTACATGCAAACGCGCGGTTTTAAAGGTGGTCTGGCGCGCTGCTGTTATAACGTCATTAGAAATGTCAGCTAAATATAAAAGGATGTTAAGTTTGAAAATAACCACAAGAGGGTGGGACGTATCAGCCATAGACGTTTATCATGGCTTAAAAGATATCGTCGGCGCTGGACCTATGGTGTTAACGGGCCTTATTAATATTACTCGTAATATATGGAACATCACTTTGGCCAATGAACAGGCAAAGGAGAAGCTATTAGCAAATGATTTGACTGTTAAGGGAGAGGTTTGTGGAGTTGAAGAAATTGAAAGCGATAAACTGGTGGTGAAGATTAAAGCGCCTATGGAGATCCCTAATGAGCGGCTAATATCTGAGCTCAGCCAGTATGGGAAGATTCTGAAGGTGGAGAGAGAGACGTATCGATTTGACAGGACGCTAGAGACTGGCGTTAGGCTAGTTTATTTCGATAAAGTGGATAAACCGTTACCTAATAAATTGTCCATTGATGGAATTTTCATCCTTCCCTTATGGTACAGGGGACAAGTTAAGGAATGCCGCATTTGTTCAAGTACTACCCATCTAGCAGGAGATTGTCCACAGAAAAACAAGTGCCTTATATGCGGTTCTACTGAGCATTTTAAATGGCGATGCCCTAATAAGATGGCCAATTCCACTGCACCAAAGCAACCTCAAAGCGGTGGATCAGTTGAAAAGCCCTCTGTGCTGATACGGAATAAGGAAATTTCACCACCAGTTACAGCGCCAATTCCAGTTGTAGCTGATGTGCATTTGCCATTAACGTCGTGTGCAGCGGTAGCAAGAACTGAGCCTAATGATGAAATATAAATTTTAGAAGAAGGGATTGGTTTAACTCCAGTTGATGCTAGCGAAAGTCAACCAGTTGATGGCGAGAATCTGAGTGACATTGAGTTTACTCAGTCAGAGAGTTTGGGATGTGGGCAAAATAAATTTAGGTCACAATTGACGGAAGACGGAGATTTCCCCCCACTTCCTTTAAGTCAAATCTCGGGCATAAGTAGCATTAACCACAGCCTTGAGAAAGGCGCAATAGGTGGATGTATTTCAATGATGGATGCTATGGATACCCCTATTAATAATGGCGTTGGAGGAATCAAACGTCACCAAATTGATTCTGGATCTGAGAGTGAGGTGGAGGAAGAGGATATTGAGGATGACAATATGTCATTGGCTGGGTCAGAATACTCAGTCACTTCACATACGACCAATGAAATGGTCATGTATCGTTCAGATGATGGTGAAACGCTCGTGCCCTATATAACAGCGAAAGGGGTACACTATAGACATTTAAGGTGTGATTCTGATGCTTCCAAGTACGGACATTTGGAAATTGTTCAGCTGAATAATCATGATTTTAACAGTAATCTGGGTAAATGGGCTAAAAAACGAAAGAATGGCAGTAAAAAACCAAAATCCAATTAGATTTGCCATTGTAGCGGTGTTGTATATTACCCTACTTATGATTATTAGCACCTTAAATTGTAGGGGTTTGAATACAGAATTAAAGCAAAGGTCTTTGTTGGAAGAACTTGAAAAGCAAAAGACAGACATAGCATTACTTCAGGAAACTAAAATTCACAATCCTGAAGTATATAATTCATTTAAACAGTTCTTCAAAGGCGAATTGTACTTTTCGTTATCAACAGACAATAGTGCAGGAGTTGCTATTCTTATTCTCCCTAGGTGCCTTAAATATGCTAATGTCGTATCATCATCAACTGATACAAATGGGCGTTGGGTGAAAATATCAGTAAACATTTCTGATTCAGTTTTAAATATTATGTGTATTTATGCACCAACTTTACATGGTCCTCGGCATGCTTTTCTAAAAGAATTATCGACAATTATACATGAAGGGACGGAAAATTTCGTACTAGGAGGAGATTTTAACTGTATTTTAGATGCAAATAAAGATAGACGGTCTTCAGCCATTTATGCTGACACATCCCACAAGGAGTTGAACCAGCTATGTGATCGAGAATGCTTATTCGACAGTTAACAGGATCACAATATGCTGTGTATTACCTTAGATAATGCTGACTGGATTAAGCGAGGGAATGGATATTGGAAATTTAATAACTCACTCCTTCACGATGCTAAATATTATCAGCTTATCCAACACTTTTGGCATTATTGGCTCGGGAAAAAGGACTCATATGAAAATTTGATTCAATGGTGGGAGGAGGGTAACAATAATCTGGCTCACATTTCACGGCAGTATGCTAATAAATTAGCACGAGATAGACGAAGGCACAGGAAAGCGTTGGATAAACTTTTATTACGAACCTCCAATAAAGTAAATAATGGAGAAAAAGGCTATAGCGACCTTTTAATTCAAACAAAGAACAAAATAAATGAGTTAGATAAGTATGTGTTTGAAGGTGCAAAAATTCGGTCACGAGCTCAGATGCAGGCTGAGGGTGAAAACCCCACACAGTTTTTCTGCAGTTTGGAAAAAGATAGGGGCATAGGAAAGATTATTAGACGTGTAAAATCAAATGATGGTGTAAATCTTGATTCAACAGCTGATATAACAAGAGCTGTTCATCATTTTTATCAATGTCTCTATTCATCTGAAGGATGTGATGCTGCAGCAGCTGCAAATGTTTTAAGTAACATCAAGAAAACGTTGCCGGATTCATGCCGTGTAATGTGTGATCAATGTTTAACATTACAAGATTTAACTGAATCCTTACATGGTATGAAAGCAGGCAAAACTCCTGGATGTGATGGCCTGACAGCAGAATTTTATAGCACATTCTGGAGTATACTAGGGCCATCATTGCTACAGGTCGTACATGAAATTTTGGAAATTGGCAACCTTCCACCTTCCATGTCTCAGGCATACGTACGAATACTTTATAAGAAAGGTGAAAGGGAAGATTTGAGAAATTACCGACCAATATCTCTGCTGTGTGTGGATTATAAAATAATTTCTAGAGCTCTATCACTAAAACTAAGCAGAGTTTTGGAGGAAGTGGTTGACGCTGATCAGACCTGTGGTATTCCAGGCAGAAGCATTTTAACAAATGTCTCATTTATACGGGATTTAATTAATTTGGTGGAGAAAGACAAAATAGCAGCAGCAATCATTAGCCTTGATAATGAAAAGGCATTTGATCGTCTAGAGTGGGATTTTCTTTTTAAGTCTTTATGTTGTATTGGCTTATGGGAAAATTTTTATTAAATGGGTCAAGATATTGTATACTAATATAAGTAGTCGCTATTTGGTCAATAATCATTTAACTGACCCTGTAATTTTGAAGCGTGGCGTTCGACAGGGATGTTCATTGTCACCCTTGTTATTTGTGCTTGCCATGGAGTCATTTGGGGCAACAATACGTGAAGATAAAACATGCAAAGGAATTGTCATACCAGGTATTTTAAGACCCTTGAAGGTTTCACAATATTCTGATGATACCACAGTATTCATAGGAGATAATTATGATTTTAGTCGCCTAGAAAGGACACTGGTTGAATTTAAGAAAGCATCTGGCCTAAAAATAAATACAGATAAATCAGTTGGTTTGTTTCTTGGTGAGTGGAATTCCCGAAATGATGACGTCATGGGAATAAAGTGGTCAGACAACAATATTAAAGTGTTGGGAATTTACTTCAATAGGAAAATGGATCCCTCAATGAACTGGACATATCGCCTTACTAAAGTAAAACATATTCTAGCAGGTTGGAGGCGGGGTCATTTGTCAATTTTTGGAAGAACCTTTGTCATTAATAATTTGGCAATGTCCGGGCTGTGGTATACAGCCTCAGTTGTACATATGCCAAAATATGTAGAAACTGAAATTAGTCAATTAATTCTTGTATATTTATGGAAAGATAAAACTAACCTTGTATCACAGGCTGTGTGTGTGAACAAAAAACAAAATGGCGGGTTAGATTTAGTTCACACACCAACAAAATGTGCGTCTTTAAAACTGAAATTTCTTTATGAATTACTTTATGAAGATTCGCCTTGGACAACCGTTTCACGCAAATTACTCCAAAGTTACATAGGGCCATTTCCAGTTGCAAGTATCTTCTTTTCAAATACGCCACCCCCAAATACTCGGAGGATTTCTGGGATATATCAGGACTTACGCAAGGCATTAACTATGTTTTCTAAAACCACTCAATCGCCATTGACATGGGGAGATGCTTTAAACCAACAATTGTGGGGAAATGATAACATTACCCTGTCCAATAGAGCTCTTTATTTCCCATCATTAGCAACTAATGGGATCCAGCACTTAGAAGATGTGATTACGCTTGATTCCCGAGCATGGGTTTCCAGGCAGACCCTATCAGAGAAATGTAAGCTGAGATCCATCGACGCTCAGAGATTATTAATTCATATTAGGAAGGCAGTTCCTCCGGATTGGTTTAAATTACAAAATTCCACTAGCAAACAGGAAATAGCTCCACCCATCTTGCTTTACGATGAAAATGTATTCAAATGTCATATGAGTTCCCATGACTGGTATACAGTTTTGATACAAAAACACGCTAAAACACCAAAAGCTGTTGCTGTTTGGAATGACATGTTATAAACCCTTTGAATGGAAAACTGTCTGGAAAAATTTACACCTGCCCTCTATACCATATAAAGCAAAGGATGTAGCTTGGCGATTTCTCCATCGCAGACTTTGGGTTGGTCATCTATTACAAAAATGTCACGTCACAACCAGTAATCGATGCCCTCTTTGTAAATCGCAGGAGCAAACAATCGAGCACTTATTCCTTAAATACTCAGTCATTCTTGAGTTCTGGAGTCACATAGAGACAGTTTTAAAGGATTTCGGGATCAGTCACATGAAATTGACAGCTAACATTATTTTATTTAGAGATTTTAAACATGTACAAATGCATCTTACAAACAGCCTGCAAGATGTTCTAATCTGTCTTGTTACAATGGCGGTTTGGACAATTTGGAAATATAAATGTGCTAAGGCACTGGGCCATGATAACATGAATAGCTTAGTTTCATTGAAAGCGATTTTTCGCGCCAGTATGCTAATTTTCCTCCAAGGAGAACTTTTTCGGTTGCTGAAGAAAGGGAAGATTGAAAGGTTTAAATATACATGGTGTGTAACCAACTTAGTAGAATTATCACCTATGAACTGGATAATTTTTAATTTATGAACACCACAGATCCTGTATTGAAGTACCAGAGGAGTTTAAATTAATATTAGTTGAAAAAGAAAATCTGACTATTAGCCCTTTAATGGCAGCATTTGTTAAGGAATGTCAAAATATTTGCTGATTGAGTGGCCATTTGCGGGCCGAGAGAAGAATATTTTGGAAATTTAGCACTGGAGTGGCTGGCTCGGTTGTCGATGCAGTCATTCAACTGGTAAGCTTTCAAAAATGGTCTTCTCTTGGCCTCCAAATCGAAATTAACATTCCTCAATACCACTGAAGAGACAGGGTTTTGGTCTACTTCGCCATAGAATGGTTTTAAAGCGTCACCATGATGATTACAAATTTCCTTAGTTTGCTGAGTATGGAAATAATGTAATGTTGTAATGTTTTAAATTCCATCTGTATCATTTTGTGTAACATTTTTAAGAATAGATTTTTAATGTATATATATTAACGCTTAAATACGGGCATCCCTTGATTGGAGGCGGTTGCTGCCTTATCTGACTGCTGCTTCCAGTCGTTTCGGATGTTTTTAATGGCCAGTATTAAATTAAGATCATTGTATTGTTTGAATTGCAAACGACCCGGGGTAATATTGGAATCAGTATCTCTATGTAAACACAGATCATTTTTTCAAAATAGCAGCGGTGTTTGTTATTGTTTACTCAGGCCGCAAGCTATCACGGGCATTTTCAGAAAAGTTCTCGCCAAGTAAAGAGAAAGATTAATTTGCAGAGGTGATATTTGCTATTGTTCGCTGTACTGCTGACAAAACGTTTGCGTTTAAATACTCACGTTTTGTCGGCTACAAAATCAATTACCCGGGCCTGTTCAGAAACTGGTCATAATAATGTATGTATGGCGTTTATTGTATTACGGCAGTATATGACTAGACTAATCCTGCTCTCTATAGTATTAAACAGCAATGGTGGTGGCCTTGGTAATCTAACTCTGGTAATTCTAGATTTTTTATGAATGCCCAGGAATATGATAGCATAGTCATTGTGGTTGCTCTAATAATTTTGTATTATCGTGTTTTTAATGTTTCTTTGTAGGATGTTTTGGTCATTATTTGTGTGCGTGTTTCTTCGTTTTTATGACGTGTGTTGATGTTTTGTTTTTGGATGTTTCTGTGTGACAGTATTGTGTATGTAAGTTATGTTTGGCTCTAGTGTTGTAAGAGTGTATTTCCATGTCGTGTGTAAAGAGATCTGAGAGAGGGGCTAGCAAATTACCGTTATGGAAGCCTCTTAGGATGGAAAAAAGTTGCAGTTTGTCAATGTCTTTAAGTTGTATTAGTTTCTCGGCTTTGAAAATGTGGGGTGGCCCTTTGCTGCTTGAGAGAATAACTTAATGGCTTTCTTTTGCAGTGATTCTAACTTTGTTAGTTTTGTTTGATGTGCATTCGTCCAAATAGTATTACAGTATCTGATATGTGGTAGTATTAGTGTGCTATAGAGGGTTTTTATTAAATTAATTGGTAGGTAGGACTTAAGTCTACGCATGATACCAATGTTCTTTGCTATCGTGGATGTAGTAGTTCCTATGTGCTTCTCCCATGTGAGATGCTTGTCTAAATACACACCTAAAAACTTAGCAGATTGGGCCTCATGTATCTCCTGGTTATCTACGTAAATCTTTGGGGGATCAACATTTTTTGCATTAGTAAATAATATGTAATTAGTTTTTGAGACGTTTAGTGATATTTTGTTAACTATAAACCAATGAATTACATTTTCCATTTCATAATTTACATTTTTGTATAAACTCTTATGGCTGCAAAATGCATTGGTATCATTTGCAAACAGTGTCAAGGACAGATGGTGACAGATTTTGAGAAGGTCATTCATATATAATAAAAACAGCAAAGGGCCAAGAATTGATAATTGTGGAACACCGCTTACTAGGTTGCCACTCCCAGATAAGACTCCATTGTATTGCACGCGTTGCACTCTGTTAGTTAAATAACTCTGAAGCCAGTTTAGTGCAATGCCTCTTATTCCATAGAATGTTAAATTTTTAAGTAGAATTTCGTGATCGATTATATAAAGGCTTGTGAGAGGTCTAGAAGTATACCCAATGTGCGTTCTTTGTTTTTAGGAGAGGTCGAAATCTTTTCCATCATATCCACAAGTGGCAGCATGGTTGAATGCTTTTCTCTGAAGCCATATTGGGATTGATAAATTATTGAATTTTTGTTTAGATAATTTGTCAGCCTATTATAATAGAGTCTTTCTAGGAGTTTTGAGAAAAGGGGGAGTACTGAGACTGGCCGGTAGTTAGTAAACTCTGAGGAGTCCTTTGTCTTGTATATGGGTGTCACACATGCTGCTTTTAGTCGTGATGGGGGGAACACACCCTGTGCTAGTGAGAGATTGCAAATGTGATCAAGTGGAGTTAGGGTATGTGAGATGCAGGGCTTGAAAACACTCCATTTAAAATGATCAATTCCAGCACTTTTGTTCGTGTTAATTTTCATGAGAATTCTGAATATCTCCTCTGTATCCATAGGACATACACACATTGTGGGCTGATAGCTGCCAGTTAGATAGTTTTGTATGCTTTTATCTGAATTATTTTGAATTTTCTGTGATTGATTTGGTCCAATGTTAATAAAATATTCATTAAAGTTATTGGCAATTTCGTGACCATCAGTTATGATCTTATTTTTGCAAACAAATCGTGTTGATTCTGCTTTCTTGTTTTGTTTGTTAATCACTGTCTTTATGAGTCTCCAGGTTTCCTTTATATCGTTTTTCTGTTCACTAAATTTATTCTGGAAATAATTTATTTTTGCCCATCTTATTATTTGGTTTAATTCGTTTCTGTACTTTTTAAACTGTGTTTCGTTATAGTTTGTTGGAGTTTTAATGAAATTTGGATACAATTTGTTCTTTTTGTGACAGGCAGCGATCAGTCTCCCTCGTAATCCAAGATTTAGTAAGGTTTCTTTAAAATTTTTGACTACTTTTAGTGGGAAGCTTTGTTCATAGATTTCAGTGCAGATAAGATGGAATGTGTTTTAGGCATCATCACATGATTGGTGTTCAGTTATTCTATTCCAGTCAACCAGAGAAATTTTATTTTTGAAGTTTTCCTTATTTTCAGTACAGAAGTCCCTACAGGTTGTTTTTTCTTTTTCAAAAGATATTTGTTTAGCTTGCACCTTTTCCATATAATAGATAGGTAAGTGGTCTGAAATATCAGTTACAAAAAATGCCTAGGTGATTCTTACATTCTGCAGCACTATTTGTTAAGATATTATCGATGATGGAAGCCGTGAATTCAGTGATTCTTGTTGGTTTGGTGATTACTGGATAGAAACTGAATGTGCTGAGCAGATTTACCAAATTATGTGTATAGAAGCAGTTTTGTTTTAATAAGTCAATGTTATAGTCTTCCATGATATATCCTGTTTTATTCTCATTTTGTACGGTTTGCAGAATTACATTTAATTCTTTTATACAATTTTCATTATTACTTCCAGGTGGCCTATAGACAACGCCAATTATTTAATTTTCCCCTTTGTCTATAGGTAATTCAAAGAAAATAGTTTCAATATACTGTTCTATCTTGGTAGATCTTCTCGCATTATGTATTGTAAGTTTTCTTTAATGTAGATGCCTATACCATCCCGATACCGATGTGAAGGCTTTTATTAGACCAGATCGAACAAATGAAAGTAGAAGGTATTTTGAAAATTGTTGCAATGTGCAGTGATGTTTGCTGTCCTAATGAAACGCTTCATATTATGTATACATATACACATACATACATATACATCCACATACAGTCCCATATGAATCGTCAGTGTGTCAGTATATCAGACATGTGAAAGCTGGTCGGCCAAACCTTGACTTTATAGTCTTGGCGCGGTGGTCCAGTGGAAAGATGTCTGGTTGCTGATGCTATGCGGAGTTGCAGAATGGCGGTTCGATCCCCCGACCGGGAGAGGGTGATCAACAAATTAAACTAATGGGTGCATGACTGTCGGCTAAGTTAGCACATAGAAATTGAAGCCGCACGTTGCCAGTGCGTCATTAAAATAAAAATACATATACATACACATACATATATACACACATACATATATACACACATACATACACACACACACACACACACACACACACACACACACAAACACACACACACACACACACACACACACACACATATATACACACATATATACAAAATATTATATATGAGGGCACAATAGTAATCAACAGGAGGTGATTATGGCGCTATCCTACACGTCACGTAGTTGATTATGACGCCATATGATTGGTGGATAAACTGGAAAGCCCCATTGACTATGACTTATACTATGGTTTCTTAATTTACACAGTGCTCTGCCAATGGTCCTGTGATGTCAGTCTACGTTTGTAGAACTGTTCATCTAAATCTGACAATTGTATTCTACTAAACAGTAATTCTTCAATGCAATCATAAGCCACGCTGTCCATCGAGGGGTCAAATTTGTTAGCTATTAGTTCTGGTCTTTTGAAAAGCCATGGAAGATCGCCTGCTCCAAACACGCATACTCCATGAGTGTACTTTCCGTGACACTTTCCTGAATTCCAGTCAGCGATACGTGGTAGGTACCACGAATCGGTATCTCTGTCTGAAACAGGAAGCAGTACAGCAGTTAGAAGCCCTTTTTATTAAACATATTTTATTGTAACATCTGTACCATTGGATTGGGCTACCTGATAAATTCTCTGTCATGGCAATGGACCTTTCCATTTTTAGCTATGCCCCACCCATCACTAGCCAAGTTCCACCCACACATCACCGTGTTGGGATTGATCGATCTCCGAATAGCCTAGCCATGAATTTCCTGAAAACTATACAGGGAAGCTGTTGAATATTTTGTAACTAATTTGACTGGGTGCTGTTGCTGCCTACAGCGCTCAGTCAAATTAGTTTCAAAATATTCAACAGAATATTTATTAAATAGTAAAAGCAAATAATTTGTGCAACAACGCATAGACCGTCTATCAACTAATTTTATCACGCTCCATACAGAATTATTAAACTGACGTCAGCATGAGAGAGAGAGAGAGAGAGAGAGAGAAAGAGAGAGAGAGAGAGAGAGATGGAGAGAGGGAGTGAGGGGTGGAGGAGGGAGGGAGAGAGGGGTGGGGTGGGGGAGAGAGAAAGCTCACATTTACCACACCAGTCAATAATGTGATCATACTCTTCACATACTTAGAAGCTATCGTGGTACATTAGCTCACCTGGTATATGAATCCCAGATTAAATCTACGTTTATTCGACCAGTATTGGTCTAGCTAGTACCGGCCCAGTAATCTGCATTAGCAAGGATACAATTTAATAATAATAATATGGTATTGTGTCGTATCTATTTAGTATATAGGCCATTTTGAAACAGCAGGTAGACAACTCATATATAATTCTTAGAGGCCCTAGGGTTGTAATCTCCCTTCGTTATATTTAAAATTAACTTCTATGCACTCCCCTTATAGGTAAAGACAAGGAAACTATCAGATGACGTTGAAGTATAACTTCCAATAACGTTAGAATAGACATTTCCATTTTAGCTATGCCCCGCCCATATCTAGCTAAGTTTCACGCACACCTCGCTCGTGCTGGGATCAATCGATCTCTGAACTCCCTGACTATCAATTTCCAGAAAAATATACCTGTAAGTTTATGAAATAGTTGAGACATACAATTCATACAACGCCGGTGTCGGACTATTAAGAGCCATATTGAATCATTTATGACGTAATGATTAAGACGTCATCCTACACGCCGCTTACCTCCTTATGACGTCATATGAAGTCATATGGATAGATAGATACTCTGGAAAGATGGAATACTATCACGAGTGAAATAACTACAATTTGAATATCACCTCGAAGCTTCACTGATGTGATAATATGATTGTGGGCAGCCTTGTTGTTTGAATAGGACGTTGTTAGTGAAATCATCCATGCCTTTCCTCCCAGCGGCGTGTGGTTGAATATGCTGGGCTGAGCGTTGTTCCAGACGGCAAGACAAATCATACTTTATCGATGTCAATAACCCGTTTCGCAGATGACCGATTTTAACCACGTGATTCGTGCGAACTTTCGAAGTGCATTGCATTGTGGGAGCGTTTGGGGGCAGTGTGTATTAAAATGACGTCGGCCAGTAACGTCTCTTGTAGTAATGGCTATATCGTCTTTCTCCCCCCCCCCCCCCCCCCCTATGAATGAATAGGGGAGAGATTCCACGACACGTATTTTAAAGCGAATACAATTATATTCAGATACGTAACTAAAATATACACGTTCTCCAGCGCATTTCAAATAAATTACTTCAGAAAATCGTGTATTATTGCCTGATTCGTCAATGAGTTGTGTTGATTATACAGGGGGAGCCTTCTCCAGCCAATTTGAAAAAAATTATTTAAGAAACGATCTTAAATCACCTGAAATGATTGATTTTTAAACATCAAATAGCTAGAGGATGTCTTAGGAAGACTTGAGCCAAGAATGACGAAATTTCGACAATTATTTATTCATATATTGCCATAGATAGTTAATAAATAATAATGTGTGTTTGGGTGGGGTGTTGTTGCTAGGGGTGGGGGGGTGGGGGGCGGGGTGTAGAATAATCAAGCTTTCAGGAATGACTGTTCTGATGGGTCATACTATAATCCTGTGATGTGTAGGTGTCTGTTTTGTAAATTATATATATGTAGTGTCCATGAATGGGTGGGTAGGTGGGGGTGGGGGTGGGGGGGGGGGGTTACATATTCACGAAGCATACCTAACGTATACCTTGTGTAAAGTAGACAATCAGCTATGGCCCAATCACAATGCTATATTTGGCAGTTACACGATATCATTATGCATGTTCCTATGCTTAAGTATGTTTCATGAATCCAGCCCGGGCCCATAAGCTGCATGGGTGGGGCAAGGGAGATTTTCGGAGAAGGCCAATTCTGTTTAACCCTTTAACCCTCAAATTCTCAAAGAAAATGTTAATTTGCAGACCAAGACAAGACCATTTTTGAAAACTTACCACTGAAATGGCAAATTTTCAAAGATATTCTTCCCGTGGTCTGCAAATAGACATTTCTCAAGACCACTGCAGACGTCATTTTTGGCTGATATGAGCATAAAACCATACATTCACGTGCATTTGTTGATGCCCGCACGATCGACTGCCCCCAAACAGTCCCATAGTGCAATGCGCGCGATACGCGGTAAACAAAGATGGCGGTATCTGCGTCACGGGGTATAGGACGATTAGCTCGCTGCTGGTGCATTAATGGTGATAAGGCCACTAGGCCAGACCAATTTAATGTTATCTTTTACGAAAATTCCCACCGGAAACACAAGATCAGAGACGGGAACATAAAACAAATCAATGCACAGTTTCCGGTAGGAGTTTTAAGGTTTTACAGTATTAAGCCTTACATAATGCTAATTGTCAAGATTGATCGAGAAAATACAAACACATTTTCGCAGTGAGTATTCATTTTGCAAGCCGTTACCGAACCAATTATTCCAGTGGTAACTTTTCAAAAATAGTCTTCTCTGGACCAGCGAATGGACTTTTCTAATGGCCATTGCAAAGCCATTTTGAGCGGCTTGACCATTAAAGGGTTAACAAAGCTACAGAGAACATCCGAGTCATAATGGTTTGGCTGCGGACAATTTCTAGATGGAAAATATTTCCTTAAAATTCAAGCATTGTTTTTATTAGATATGGAAGAATTATGTTAGGAGGGTCTGTAAAATAGAATAATACATCGCTCGGGCCTAACTTTGAAATGATTTAGATTGAACCGTAATGGACCTTTCCATTTTTAGCTATGACCCGCCCAACACTAGCTAAGCTCCACCCACACCTCGCCGTGTTGGGATTGCTCGATCCCTGAATGCCCTGGCTATCAATTTCCCAAAAACTATACAGGGAAGCTGTTGAATATTTTGTAACTAATTTGACTGGGTATTGTTGCTGCCTATGGCAGCAACAGCGCCCAGTCAAATTAGTTTCAAGATATTCAACAGAATATTGATTAAATAGTAAAAACAAACAATTTGTACAACAACGCATAGGCCGTCTTCAAATATGCGTTCGTGACGTACTTATCGACATCATTCATGACGTCATTCATTATGATGTCATTCTACATACCGCGTAGTTCATTATGACATCATATGATGGGTGGGTACTCTGGAAAGGTGAATTGTTGCAAACGACAGGTCAGAGTCACACCGTGACGTCTTACCCAAGGTTGATATCGCAACCATAATTCATAATGAATTACGTATCTAGTTCCGTCATAAACATTATTGGCAAGTCCATCAAGTGTACGAATTACATGTCTTTACATTTTAGTAAACATTCTGTTGAATATTTTGAAATTAATTTGACTGGATGCTGTTGTTACCTCCATTCAACAACTTACATGGATAGTTTTAGATTCTGAGAATTCAGGTTTCAAAGTATATACTTTTATTCCAACTCGCGGATACATGGGAGGAGTTTAGCTACAAATGGGCGGGGCTTAGCTAGAAATATATCCGTCTATTGAAATAAGCATTCTAGACAGAAGCTGCGTCAATGATTTTGAGTCACGTTGTTCTCAAAGTAATGGGTGTCCAGTTCAGGCAAAATATCTGCACAAATTAGAGTAATTTAAATGAAGCATATTGCTTTTAAAATATTAAAATATTAATCTGACTCAATGACCATTTCGAATTTATCCATCCATCATATGACATCATAACCAACTACGTGACGTGTCGAATGCCATCATAATGAATGACGTCATTATGACGTGTAGAATGATGTAGATAAGTACGTCACAAACACATAATTGAAGACGGACTATGCGGTGTTGTACGAATTGTATGTCTTTACTATTTAATAAACATTATGTTGAATATTTTGAGACTAATTTGACTGGGCACTGTTGCCATCATAGGCAGCAACAGCACCCAATCAAATTAGTTACACAATGTTCAACACATTTCTTTTATCGTTTTCAGGAAATTGATAGTCAGGACATTCGGGGATCGATCGATCCTAACAAGGCGAAGTGTGGGTGGAGCTGAGCTAGATGTGGGCGGAGCATAACTACAACTGGAAAGGTCCATTCTTTACTGGTGACGATAGTATTATTTATGAAGCTAGCCAGCCATCGGCAACATTTAATGATTCGTTTCTATGCTCCTTTAAATCACGCCATAAAGGGAGATAACTCACATAAGTATATATCAGAATTGATTATAACAAATTACTTCCCTTAACTTCTACCGTAATATTAATAAAGTTCGTGTCTTCAAACAGGGAGGAGCTTTTCCACAAATGTACACAACAAGCTAAGCAGTACAAATAGAGGGACAGGCCCATTTCTAGCTAAACTTCGCCCACAGTTTGCGCATATCTGGATCGATTTATGTACTTTGAGACCTGCATTCCCAAATACCAAGTTAAGGTAACTATACAGGTAAGCTGTTTAATATTTTGAAACTAATTTGACTGGGTGCTGTTGCTGCCTATGCTGTTTACTAAATAATAAAGGCACACACTTCATACATTTGATGGGCTATCCAATGTTCATGACGACTTAGATACGTTATTCATTACGCAATTTGATTGTGACGTCGGTTTACGTGTGGAAGTAATTGATAATGTCGTCATATATTGAGTGGCAGCCATTGAAGAGTTATCTTTAAGTCGTCGTTTATTTGTTACTGATGGATTAGCAGAGGACATCTTCAAGTCAATAATAACTGGACAACAATGATTGCTAACATAGGTGGACGTAAAACAGGACGCATCATACGCATACGCACAAACAAAATATATACGACAGCACACGCGCACAAGCACGCACACACACGCGCACGCACAAATAAGAATATTAAAATCCAGGCTATGCTTATGTTAGTATACTCACGCTTAGCGCCCCCTGGTGTTTCCAGAATGGGATTATCCACCAGATTGTTAAGTGTACTCCAGTAAATTTCATCAGGACTGTACGTATATTTGCACCAGTCGAGGAACTCACTTGCCCGATCGTCACTGAATACATATTCTATAAATCGCCTACTGAGCACTGCATATGCACTGCCTTTTGTTATGAATAAGTTGAATGGCGCCCGTGTATATTCTTGTTCTATTTTCTCTATTTTACCACTATTGTCTGTTTCATTGACAATAGTCACGTATTTGGACTGCCATCGATATGGGTGACGTGTTTGTGTTATCTGTTCAACGACATTGCTCCCATTCAGAATTCTCAATATCTTTACCAATTCACCGTTTGTTCTAAGCGGGAATTCAGAGGACGCATAGTTCAAGGCATATTTCCAGTCATATTTAAGAAGGTCATTAAAACAATTAAGATCGGCCTGTAGGCGTGTATAGCCGCCATATACAATAACCTCCCGTCTAGATGATAAAAATACATTTGAAAAACAATCTGCCAATGCTCTAACAGATTCTAAGAAAGTTTGATTTGATTTTCTATCGACATGTATACAGTGTATGTTCTGTGGACGGTATATTGCACGTAGCAGCCGCTCCAGTTCATCAATACGGTTGTATGTAAGAATGCTATAAGCGATTGGAAAGCCCGCTTCGTCTTCAGGTACATTGGAAGTCATGTATCCTCTAACCTTTTTGTAAGCTGCACAATCTGATGTCACGTTTATCATTGCTAATTCAGATATAGCAATATACTTTATTGTTTTGGCTTTGTCTAGTTCTGCTTGATTTCCTGAAAAGATGTGAGGACAGCTTATGTTTGCTTTGCGCTTATACTCCTCCTCAACAAGCCAGTCTAGTTGTTGTGGTGAAGAAACTAATGACGCATTTGATATGTTCACGGGCGTGAAGGTGTTGTTCCGGGTTGTGGCAAATATGATCAACGGTTTCGAGCGATACTCACATATCAGTATTATCAATATCAGAAAGCAAACCGCAAATAGTGTCCGAAGAAACACGATTGGACAACGTCTGTGCGGTAAAGGACCGAAATAGCGTGGGAGAGATAATCGCCTCATTTGTATGCCGCCAATACCTACAAAATAACAGTATTCCTGGAGCTTTATCCATCCATCATATGGAGTCACCTGGCGTCATAATGTACTATGTGACGCGTAGAATGACTTCATAATCATGACATCATGAAAGACTCGATTTAGTGCCTCTTAAACGCGTAATAGTCCGGCACGTTGTATGTTATATGTCTTTATTATTTAATAAACATTCTGTCAAATATTTTGAAACTAATTTGACTGGCCTCTGTTGCAACAGCAACCAGTCAAATGGGTTTCAAAATATTCAACAGCTTATTCTGTATATTTTTCTTAAAATTGATAGTCATAGAGTTCTGGGATTGCTCGATCCCAACGCAAGCATGGTGTAGATGGAATTTGGCTAGAGATGGGCGTGGCATAGATAAACCTGGAAATGTCAATTTCATCTCTACCAGATTTAATGGTTAAAATCAATGAATGGATCCGTTCTGTCTCTCACGGACATGACGGCATGATCTATTTCGTTACATGGAGGCTGACGTTACAATGAAAATGCGTAATGAATAACGTATCTAGCTCCGGTATGAATACTAAAATGTTTGTCAGTGTAAGAATGGTATGCCTTTGATTGATTTACTATTTTAAAAACATTCTGTTGAATATATTGAAACCAGTTTGGCTGAGCGCTGTTGCTGCGATTAGTTTCAAAATATCCAACAAGTTACCCGTATAGTTACCTTGAAATAGGATTCTGAGAATTCATGGCGCAAAGCATTTAAATCGACCGACCACGCGTACAACGTGGACGGAGCTTAGCTAGAAATGGGCGGGGCATAGCTAGAAATGTATCCATAAATTGGTGCACTGGACATTTCCAGTTTTATTAATAACCCGCCCATCTCTAGCTAAGCTCCACACACACCTCGTCCGTGTTGGGATTAATCGATCGTTGTACCCTCTGAAATTTCAATTTCCACAAAACTATGCAGGCCAATTGTTGAATATTTCGAAACTAATTTGACTGGGTGCTGTTGCTGTCTATGCCAGTCAAATTAGTTTCAAAATATTCAACAGCAGGTTTAACAAATAGGAAAGACATACAATAAGTTCAACGTGTCGGACTATTAAGCATTTAAGACGGAATAAATCGAGCCATTTATGCTGTACTTGATAATGTCGTCATCCTACACTTCACGTACTTAATTATGACGTCATATTATGGATGGATAAACTGGAAAAGTCATGTGCGAAAAAAGGGCTGGAACATACTGAGTATGGATAGTAGCGCTCACGACAACTAGCAATCAACTGGTAACGGCGCACACAGGCTAACTTCAAGCTATGTAGGCCTATGTGACTGATGAAGGACTCATCTTGTTGCACTGTATTTCTAAACACGAGGTGGCTCAACTTGATGATAAATGTAAATGTCCACATCGATATGGGTAACTAACATACCCAATTTGGTTGAATTATGTCTAACAGTTTCGGAAGAGTTGCATTATACTCGATTTGACCTTTTGACCCCTGCCCCGCACCCCTGTGAGTGGAACTGAATGTAAATGGGATCTTGCAACCCGCACTAATATGGGTAATACACAAACCAAATTTTGTCGAATTTCGTCCAATGGTTTCGGAGGCGCTGCGTTACAATCGATTTCTGGCACAGATTGACGCACAAGCGCATTTATGCGCGCGTGCAATTAGCTTTATACCTTTTTACACACAAAATAGCACATCTCTCCCCTCTAGTAGAAACATAGTTATACAAAAATCTCCTAAGAACAACACCGAGAACAACAACAACAACAACCACAACAACCACAACAACAACAACAACAACAACAACAAGCACTCCGTGCTCACATTTGACCGTACGTCTGTGTATAAATCCCACTAGTATAGGTTTTCCCGCTCACACATGATCTAGAAGGCAATGATTTAAAATTTAAAATTAAACACATATTTTCTTAGACACATTTGCACGAGATATGAGATGCCTTCTGATTTCTGTTCAATTTACCCAGCATGCTATGCTACCCAGGATGCAATGCTACCCAGCATATAATTTCCTGGCTCCATAATCGTTGTAACTATTGGACGCCATATTCGTTTGGTCTATTGTCTGTATAGGCCAGGATTTCTCAAACGAAACCAACCCACGTGCACGTGCAAATTGTCATTTGTCCTCCAGCTCTGGAAGTGTAAACATGCCCGTAGGAGGTATTCGCGGCAGTACATTCGACAGCCAAGAGCAAGGGTGTCAATTTCCGCTTTTATATATATATACACCTGTGCAAAAGTTAAGCACCAGCAAAAACAATAGAACGTAGAAACATGATGGTACAACTAGGCAGCCATACTTTTTGTCCCCGCGTTAGCTGACATAATTCCAAGTACGAAATGCACATGCATGCATGACTTCACGCCGCTTGATGTCCGTGCGTGGCGGGAAACAGCACACGTGTTCAGTTATGTAAAAGTCCAGTTTGAGGTGTAGAACATTACATACAGATTTAGGCGACAAGAGTAGGAATTTTGTGTTCATGACCGTGGTTTATTTGTACAGAGAGAATTAGCTCTTGATTGTGAACCGCTATGGCAAGACGAAGGTTAAGTGATCGTGTGAAATGGCAAATCATAGGCATGCATACCACTGGTATGTCATGCAGAGAGATTGGCAGACAGCTGAACATTAACCATACTGTAATCAGTCGTTTGATTGCAAAACATGGGCAAACTAACGAGGTTAAGGACAGGCCTAGATCTGGAAGACCGAAGAAGACTACTGCCCGTGATGATCGAGCCCTAGTACGCCTTGTTAGGAGATCTCCATTCACCAACAGCAGAGTGCTCAGCCAGCAATGGGAAACGCGCAATAGAGTGTCAATGTCTACCGTCAAAAGGAGACTGTATGCTGCTGGCATGAAAGCTAGGAGACCTGTCAGACGTCCTCTCCTCACTGCACACCACAAAGAGGAGCGTCTGAGGTGGTGCAACGAAAGAAGACACTGGAACATGAGATCCTGGAGACGGGTACACTGGTCCGATGAAAGTCGGTTCCTGCTTCATGCCACAGATGGTCGAACTCGTGTATGGAGGTCCAGACGCACGGCGTACGACCAACGTAACATCATGGAAGAAGTTCCATTTGGTGGAGGTTCCGTTATGATATGGGGTGCATCTCATTTGATTGTAAGCTGGATCTGTTGACTGTACCTGGAACACTAAATGGACAAAGATATCAAGATTCCATACTGGATAGAGTTGTGGTCCCTCATTTTGTAAATCATGCACCTGGAACCCACCCTATATTCATGGATGACAACGCCCGACCACATCGTGCTAGAGCTGTGCATGAATACCTCCGCCAGAATGCCATCGAAACCCTACCATGGCCAGCAAGGAGCCCTGACATGAACCCTATTGAGCATATCTGGGACATTCTGGGAAACATGGTGAGAAGGAGGGATCCTCCTGTGCAGACCCTACAGGAATTAACAGACGCACTCCATCTTGAATGGCAACGAATACCACAATGGCGTATCAGTCGGTTGGTGACCAGCATGAGACGTTGTGTCCAGGCCGTCATCCAGGCACAAGGTGGATATACCCGGTATTAATAATGACAGTCTCAAACTCGTGCACAGATGTTAAACTACGTTTTCAGACACCATTAATGACAATCTAGCCACGTGTGTCAACTGTAGGGCAATAGTTGTCAGTTGTGTCAACGTAACCATATTCAGGCCTCGTTTTCAAGTTCAAACAAAAACATACAGTGTTTCCCCACCATCATAATCAGCATTCCTCTAGTTGCATTATTACCTCTTGCACTAAGATGGATGGGTACATAAATGTTTATGCTATTGCTTTCTTCATAGCACATGAATATACCCTCGCATGTGCGTAAAAATAGGGTGGTGCTTAACTTTTGCACAGGTGTATATATATATATATATATATATATATATTGACAATAATACGCGTGACGGTTATTGCTATCAATGACGACAACAACATTCAGTAAAATTATTGTCAAAATAATTATTAGGTAATGCGATTACTAGCTGGTACAGATTTGATACTAATTTGAATGAAAATTGTTGTTACAACAGCTTTCAGTCTCTATATTCTAAAATAATCATCATAATTTTTAGTCGACTCTCACTGTGGATTGGAATAACAAATTGACTGTAAGTTGTTGGTTTCTAAGGCACCAACAACATTGTCGAATTATTATCCACACACATGCAATCTAAGATGGCGGCCAGAGGGTAGACGAGTTTTGTATTTACCGACTTTTCCTTGTATTATAAGGACTATGTATTGAGTTTCAAGCTTGTGGAGCCTATTTTTTTATGAAACGAAGAGTATTTAGTATGTTTGGTATGTGAATGGATAATGTTTGGTGAAGCGTTATCAGTAGTTATAGATTTATTATGATCATCGTGAGCTTGTATTGTGTTATCGGGAATATAGCACTATATATTTTAGGGCAGTCATGTGCTAAACGGAGAGATTGACCACCACAGCCAGTACAGAGTACGAGTATACCGGGTAACGCTGTACTTTTTAAGTATTGTATGATTGCCAATAGCGTGTGAATAGACTGCTTAATCCGGCTGTCCAGTGTTTTGACACGTTTGGCGGTCAGCCAAGTTAATGACCTGTTAAAGACCAGTGTCCCGTTTGTTTACCCTCTAACTCGCGCTCCATCGGCTCTCTGCCGGCGTTTTGTGTAACGTTGTCCACGTGATATAACAATGAGTAATCAAAACCAAAATCAAAACCAACCGGGCGTTTCTGGCAAAAAGCTGACGGGAAAGGGAAAGCCGCGGATAGTAGTTTGAATCAATCGTCAGAACCAAGTGCTATGCGTCCTAGACTTAATAGTCCAGTACCAGTTCCTAGACTAATGCCAGTGACAAGCACCCCATGTGGCCCGGAAGAGCGTTATGTGTCTGGGGGTAACTAGCCTACTAACGGCAAATCGAGGGGCCATCCGGATCTCTAATGACGATACCACTTGCTTTGCAAACTTGGTGATGATGACATTACAAAGTATGAACTTTCAAGCCGTGCTGCTACCAGCCATAACTCAAGCATTAGCAGCTATAATAAAGGACATAATAAAATCATCCGTGGAATCCATCCTTGAGCAAACATTGCAGTCTGTGGGTATCGAGACAGACATTCAGTTACAGGAACAATATGCTGCCAAAAAGAAGTTGAACGAAGACATTATTACCATAAAAAACGAATGGCAGACTAGTGAGAACAAATTAAAACAACAAGAACTGCGCATACAGAAACTTGAGGGCGAGATTGAATCTCAGGAGCAATATTCACGGAGAAACTGTTTGCGATTCCATAATGTAGTTATTCCAAATAGAGAAGTTAATACCGAAAACATCATACTTAATTTAATAAGAACAATATTGCAGGTAGAAATACACGAAAATGAACTGAGTCGCTCGCATGACATTGGGCAAACTCGTGAAGGGAAGTGTCAGATAATTGTACGCTTTCTGGCCTACAACACAAGAGCCCGAGTGTACGCAGCACGTAAGAAATTAAAATCTAATCGAGACAACATTTTCATAACTGAAGACATGACACGGCACAGAGACGGACTCCTGTTTCAGCTACGCCAAGCCAAGCGCGCAGGCAAGATATCGCAATTATGGACTCAGGATGGGCGTATCTTCTTACGCAGAGGAGATCGGACAGAGAAAACAATGATAACATCGATGAATGAGATTAACAGATTGCTTACTTAATACGTATGTTATTACAATTATTGAATTTATGTTGCGGGTTTGTATGGCTAGTTTTGGCCGTGCGCGTGTTGCCTTAAAGCTATGCTAATTTCATCTCAAAAGGACGACATTAATAATCGAAATCAAATAGATTGGTGCGTAGTGAGCATGTGTATGTATGTATGTATGTCTTTTTATTTTATTGACGCACTGGCAACATGTGGCTTCAATTTCTATGGGCTAACTTAGCAGACGGTTATGCACCCTTTAGTTTAATTTGTTGATCACCATCTCCCGGTCGGGGGAGCGAACCGCCATTCTGCAACTTCGCATAGCATCAGCAACCAGACATCTTTCCACTGGACCACTGCGCCAAGACTAAGAAGTCAAAGTTTGGCCAAACAGCTTTCACATGTCTGATATGTTGACACACTGACGATTCATATGAACTATCTGTGGATGCACCTGCCGCGATTCAATCCTAGGCTTTTTACGCCTATTGTACTATGACTCCAGCACGACTCTGCCAGTATATGTATTTTTATTTTATTAACGCACTGGCAACGTGCGGCTTCAATTTCTATGTGCTAACTTAGCCGACAGTCATGCACCCATTAGTTTAATTTGTTGTCGAACCGCCATTCTGCAACTCCGCATAGCATCAGCAACCAGACATCTTTCCACTGGACCACCGCGCCATTACTAGGAAGTCAAGGTCTGGCCAACCAGCTTTCACATGTCTGATATATACATATATACGGTGGCTGGTAATTGACAATCATATATTTAAAAAAAATCAATTTTATACATATTATTAATTTAATATAGGAATAGGCGGTAAGTTTTTGTCATGGTCAAATGTTTATGGTGTAAACAACTGTGTAGATACGTTATAAATTGTATTTTTTTACTTGCACTTTCTTTACTTTGTACAGTTCTCAACCTTGCGCACTATTTACAAGATGAATTCATTGTTCATCAATAGCGATAGGACTATGGCGACCAAATACGATGAGATACACTTACCCGAAACTAATGGATATTGATCTTCAGCAGTATAGGGTCGCCATAGGACTACACAACTTAAAATCTTACACGTCTTGTATTCAACAATATCAGAACTATGTGCACATCAAAATGTCTAAATGTGCCATTGCATTTATGTATATCTGTGTTTGTTTATTAATACTGGCGCTGATGACGGTTTTTACTAACATTACCTATGTATGCTATGACGCATTAGGGGAACGATCATATAATGCTTTAAAGAAAACTCATTGTGTTGAACATATAGCAAAAGCACAATCATGGGATCAATCAAGAAACCTCGAGTTTAGGAACACTGGCTTTTTTAATTTGGTAACATGCAATTTATGCAATATCAATAACAATAATCTCGCGAATAAAAATTCTCTGATCCAATGTAACGATATTCATTTAAACCCTGGTCCCTACACTTCAGCCGCTAGTTCTGGTGTGGAGGGTGGTCAGTTGTTTATCTTTCACTTGAACATCCGTAGTCTTAGACATAAACTTACTAGCAGTATTGCAGATATAATAGAGGACTTTGGTGTCGTGTGCTTTACGGAAACAAAACTTGATGATTCGTGCGACAATGACAACTTACTGTTAAACAACTTTTATCCTCCAATACGCAGAGACAGGGATTCCGAGGGGGGGGGGCGGAGTTGCAATTTACGTCTCAAAGCGGCTTAAATATAAAAGAAGATTTGAGCTAGAACATGATAGATGCGAGCTTATATGGCTGCACATTAGATTTAAATTAGAAAAATTTCTTTTATGTGTTTTTTATAGACCACCGAGATCTTACGTCTCAACATGGGATGATTTTACAGATTCTATTGATATGGCCACGGGCTTACCATTAATTATAGTAGGTGATTTGAATGAAGACCTCTTAGATCATTCACTACACCATCTAACTGATATAATGGTGATATATAATCTAGAAAACGTAATTAAATCCACAACCAGAATTACGGACACAACTCAAAAGCTTTTATACCCCATACTAATCAATGACATCATCCAATAGTAGCATCCATCTCAGACCATATAGCAACATATATCACAATAGAATGTGAAGATTATTTACAACCGACATATACCCGCGAGGTATGGATCTACCACAAAGCGAATATTGGTAAATTAAAGACGGAATTGGTCGAAACAAATTGGAACAACATATTAAATCGCTCCGATAGCATTGACGAGGCTTGTGAGGCATTTCACGAAAATATTATGGCTATTGCAAAATCATGCATTCCAGTGCGCAATGTAAGAATACGAGATAATGATAAACCGTGGTACGACAACGTGATTAGAAGTGAAAGTAGAAAGCGTGACAGGTTGCGCAAGGCAGCTAGACGTACGGAAAAACAGTCAGATTTGGATAATTATAGAAAACATAGAAACCGGGTCAACAACATGAAAACTTATGCGAGACAAAAATATATTAATAGCTTGGACGAGGAATTAAGCGAACTTTCTGTGCGAAACTGTAAGAAATATTGGAAAATCGACCGGTCATTAGTTACTGGAAAGAGCAACCGTAGTAAAATTCCACCGCTTGTGTACACACACGTGAAAGGAGAAGTGGAGGATATCGCCTTCTCGGATCAAGAACAAGCAGATTTGCTGAATTCATATTTTGTAAATATTGCCAAATTAGATGATAGTATTGTTGTTCTTCAAACTTTTAGATTTAGATGCGACGGCCGAATAAACTATATTTCGCTTTCTGCGCAGGAAATAGAAGAGGCAATTTTATTACTACCAACAAACAAAACATCGGGTCCAGACAAAATTAGCCATAATCTGCTCAAGATGTGTCCAAAAGAAATCTCCATTCCTCTCAGCATTCCTTTTAATAAATCGCTGACTGTTGTTTCATGTAGTGCCGTTATTCAAGAAGGGTGCTGAGAGTGATCCAGCTAATTATAGACCTGTGTCATTACTAAGTTGTGTTGGTAAATTATAATCACATGAATCAATACAATTTGCTTTATAAACATCAAGCCGGATTTCGTCCTGGATGCTCGACTGTGTATCAACTAATAGACATATATAATCAAATTGCCAAGGGTCTCAATGAGCATCAACACACATGTTCAATATTCTGTGATGTCTCAAAAGCGTTTGACAGAGTATGGCGCAAGGCCTTTTGTTTAAATTAAATCATTACGGGATTTGTGGCAGCCTTTTACAATGGCTAGAAAACTACCTTCATAAAAGAAGTCAATTTGTATCAGTAAATCAAACTATATCAGAATTAGGCGACATTCAAGCAGGCGTGCCTCAAGGGTCGCTTTTAGGGCCACTTATTTTCTATATATGTAAATGACATTGCTGATAATTTGGAGAATCTAGCGCGCCTCTTTGCTGATGACACCACTTTATGCTGCTCTTCAAACAGTGGAGGTGTCCTTAAATCGTGACCTAGCCAAACTAGCTGACTGGGCAGATGTCTGGCTTGTTAAATTCAACCCAGAAAAGACTATGTGTGTTATTTAGTGGTCGAGCAAATAATGATAATGACACCCCTGCTCTCGTATTTGGCAATAAGAATCTTGAATATTCAGAGACGTGCAAGCACCTAGGGGTCACCCTATCCCAGAACCTTAGCTGGAAAAGTCATATTGATTCTATATTTAAAAAAATCTACTAATGTACTTTCGACTATGAGAAAACTCAAATTTACTTTACATCGATCCACACTTAATACAATTTATGTTTCCTATCTTCGATCTTTATTGGAGTATGCGTCTAGTGTGTGGGACGATTGTACTATTGATGATGAAATTAAACTGGAAAGATTTCAATTTGAAGCTGGTCGAATTGTGACAGGTCTCCCTAGATTCCCCTCCATAGCTAGCATTTATAATGAAACGGGGTGGGAGACATTGAAAGACAGACGAAGGCAGCAGAAACTCATATCGTTACACAAATTACTGTACAACGACAAGGTACCAGTTTTTATGACGGACATTACACCGACACGCACAAATACAACAGAGCGCTACGACTTACGCAAGCCACACAATGTCAATGTGCCCCTATCACGATTGGAAATATATATAAAAATCGTTTTTCCCAAGCACCATTCAAATCTGGCACACACTCGAAAACAATATACAATCAGAATCAAAAATTTCAAAATTTAAGAAGCTAATAAAATTTAGAAACTATATCCCTCCGAGTTCTATAACTACGGAATTCGAATCTTTCTATCCTTCATACGGACTACGTAACAACTGCTCCAACTTAAATTGTGACTTATATAGAATAGGATTATTTCCCACGCCTAATTGCTTTTGCAAGACAGGAGTAGAAGATGCAAATCACTTTCTTTTAAAATGTCCTTACTACACTATACAAAGACAGCACTTCTTATAACACCTACAGCTGTATATTCCTTTGATGAGTGACTTGCTATGCAAAGGAAATAAATCTCTATCCGTCCAGGAAAATGAATACATCTTCAAACAAGTTCCAAATTATATTCAAGCTACTGGCAGATTTTAACCTCATATATGTTTCCAACGTTTGATATGATGTAGGAATAGCCCGTATTTTTATTGTCATGGTTACATTGGTAGGATACAAATGACTGTATAGATATACTATATACTTTAAATTTTTGCTTCCGCTGTCGTTACTGTTAAATGTTTATGATAGAAATGACTGCATAGATATGCTATATACTGTAATGCTTTATTTCCGCTGTCGTTACTGTGTATATATTTCTTCCCGCAATCACAATTAATGTATTACTCTCTTACTGCTTTTCGGGCCATCCACGATAATGCGATGTCGCAGACGACGATGACGACGACTATGACGACAGGAGAGGGGATGATGGGGATGCAATAAAGGCTCGCTAAACCGTTAATCTCCTCAAACTTTTCGTTCCAAGTTATGAGGAGGTTAAAAGTTCAGATTTACCTAAATACACAGGAGTGGAGCCATTTTGAATGTGCGGGGTGGGCGGGGTTGGAGGTGACTGGGTCTCATTTCTCGTTTCTGTTTCGTTTTGTTTCGTGTAAGAAACGAGAAGAGAAGACCTGGTGAAAGCATGGTGGGAGTTGAGAGGAAGGGTTGGGGTGTGTAAATGGGGGGGGGGGGGTAAATGACGACGGTATGGAATAAGCATGAATATGGTCTGTTAATTCAATTATTCGTATTGTTTAATCTATTATATTAATGGCTAACTGCTATCCGAGTAATGAAAGTGTTTGAAGGAGCTGTTCTTTTCTTTCCTATTCTTTTTTAATCTGTTTACATCGTTTTTCTCCCCTACATCTCTCTCTCTCTCTCTCTCTCTCTCTCTCTCTCTCTCTCTCTCTCTCTCTCTCTCTCTCACACCTCTTAATTTATTGTTTCTCTCTCACCTCGCTTTAGTGTTCTCAATCATTGGCTGCTTATAAAAATTCTGTAGGGAGAGGGCAAATCTAAGTTGTAAGAACTTGTGCCCGATCCCATTGTGCAATTGTTACAATAAAATATGTTTAAATCAAATCAAATGCAATCAATATATTACTATTTAAATTTCTCATCTATTCTTAAAAGATACATATCCTAGCTAAATTTATGACTATTTGTTAGTTTATGGGCACTTTAACGAACTAGAACCGTAGCCGCCATTTTAGATTGATATTTGCTGGCGCCATTATTTCAGACTCTATTGTCTTCGCCGACGAGCACTTCTCGTAACGCTAATGCTAGTCATCCAGTTATACCAGGTTTAAGGAAAACTGTTGCTGCCTATAGCAGCAACAACTTTCCGTCAAATTGTTGTCAATATAACCAGCTGATAATACACTTGTCACCAAATAAACATTTGATACCAATTTGGCTGAAAATCGTTGACGCAACAACTTTCAATCAAATTGTTCTAAAAAAAAAATGGGCAGCGTTATCAACGTTGCACGACTTGCTGAAAATATTTCGCGCAACTTTATTGACAATCATTTCTTACTCAGGCAGCAACAGCTTTGTCAATTTTTTCTCAGAATAATCTTAAGTTGCGCGAAATATCTTCATCAGGTCTTGCAACATTGACTGCCCTGTTGATTATTTTTAGAACAATTTGATTGAAAGTTGTTTCATCAACGATTTTCAGCCAAATTGTTATCAAAACTTTGCCCGTGACAATTGTATTATCAGCTGATTATTTTGACAACAATTTGACGGAAAGCTGTTGCTACTATAGGAAGCAACAGCATTCAGTAACTTATTATAGATATATTTGTTTTTATTTGTAATATTTCCTTCGTGCAACGCGTATTTTGGCCATATACTCACTCTACTTAGATAGTAATACTGAGCGCCGTGTGATTCTATGGTCAGCAACAACTTAGTCAAAATTCTCTTCAAATCCGTAGAAAGTATTGACTGAAATTTATGATGATAGAACACATAGACTGAAATCTGTTGCTTTTCAATACAAATTTTATCAAATATATAGCAGGTAGTAATTACATTATATACTAATTATGTTGGCAACGATTTTCCTGAATGTTGGTGCTGTCATTGATAGCAACAATTTTCACTCAAATTACAGCCAATGTATATAAAAGCCTTTTACTATTTTCTCCTGGACATTGGCACACTGTCTGAACAGTATTGCAATACAGACTCTCGAATATACTGCCTTGAATACGCCATACGTGCTTGCTTACACTTCCAGAGCTGGAGGACAAATGACTATTTGCACGTGCAAGCAGGTTGGTTTTGTTTGAGAAATCCTGGCTTGTGCAGACAATAAACTAAACGAATATGGTGTTTATATAATATAATACAATTGTTGCACCGATTATGGGGTCAAGGCAGCGCATGCTGGGTAGCATTGTACGCCGGGTAGCATTGCATGCTTGGTAAATTGAACAGCCATCTCATATCTCGTGCAAAACTGTCTATATTTAATGGATTACGAGAGTTTTAAGGTGAACATACATAGTCGATATTAGGCTGAAATATAGTCGCACACGACCCACGCGTTTACATTATACGATAGTTTGGATATCGATATACTTTGCATACCTTTGTTCAGTCAAGCGTTCTTGACCACTGCCATTTTGCAAAAGAATGATTGAGACTGCAAAAATCGTGCGCGATGCCCCATTTCCCGTCTACATTGTCAAACGTTGCATGCAGCGTGCCTGGAAAGCTTGAGGCTGTCGTGAGTCTAGACCCTAGCATTGGGAACTAGCATTTAAACGCCTTAAATATTACAACACACACAAAGCTTAAAGCCGCGTTTCCCCGATACAATTGATTGTACAATTTGTTGTATGATCTATCGTATGCAGATTGAAAGATCGTTCACAATGATACAATGCGAATTGGCGAGCCGACCTCAATGCGCGTGGCGCGTGTCACGATTTTTAGGATAGTACTGATTCTACGAAGACGGTGAACAAATAATGACGAAGATTTACAGCTTTTTCAATCTTTGTCGTTTCACCCGACCGCACATTCAAATGCATATGTCATATACACGCTGTACACAGATTTAAATGGCAGTTGTACACATGTAATCAAGATATAACAGATGATCTCTATCTTCTCCAATGCCTACTCAAACAAGCTACAAAGTTTCACACCTAATACATGAGATAATCTCATCTAAATTCCACAGGTTCTGGCGAGGACAAATAGGGAGGACCCGCTACACATACCCTCAACGCTCAGGGATTCATTCCACGATTTCCACCTGGAATTTACAGGTATCTTCACCCTTCCCTATACAATTCTTGGATCCGTCCTGGACCGCTTTAGCGCCAAACGAATGTTACCTAAAGACAACGTTGTATGAACAGGGGTGGGTGAAGTTCAGCCTCATAAATCTGTCATATTATATTTTACTACCATGTTATCATTCCTAGATTCAAATCCTCTCCTATCTTCCACCAACCAAGAAAAGTCCCCCTCCCCCTCCACCCACCACCATCTCCCTAATCACCCCCTCAACACCACCACCCATCCTCTCTCTCCCTCTCTCTCTCTCCCTCTCCCTCTTCCCCCCCCCCCTCTCCCTCTCTCTCCCTCTCTCTCTCTCTCTCTCTCTCTCTCGCTCTCTCTCCCTAATCCTCTCACCTCCCTCCTCTCTCCCACCCTCCCACCATCCCCTTTCCCCCCTCTCTCTCTCATTTCTCTCTTTCCACCTTTACCCTCTCTCCCATGACACCCCGCTCAGGCTTTCTTTCCAGCTATCTAACAGAGACCCAGGCAAATAATTGATAAACGCGATTGCAAATAATCCAATTTGTGTTCTCAAAATCAGGGGTGTCTGAGCGTATTTTGACGAGGGCGGTAATATATGAGTTGGGCCAAAACCTATGGTGCGCTATGGGATACGCTATGGGAGAGGAAAACCCAGGGGTGGGGGATATTTCTCGTTCCAACCCACCCTGTGTCTACGTCTATAAAAACGTTAACAAGACATGCAGACACATACCCATACGTCGGGGTGGTCAGACATTTGAGAAAGCTGGATTCAATTACAGATGGCACTTATGATAGTACTAATCACACACATTTTCGCCATCTGATTGCCAATAGAAATCAGTTATGGGAATCGCAGATCAACTTTCATGCGTGCGTGCGTGCGTGCGTGCGTGCGTGCGTGCGTGCGTGCGTGCGTGCGTGCGTGCGTGCGTGTCGCAGATCAACTTTCATATGTGTGTATGTGCGTGCGTGCGTGAGTGAGTGAGTGAGTGAGTGAGTGTATGTATTATCCAAAGTAAAATTAGAAGCATGTTAGTAAGTACACTTTTGAACATGAGGTACGAAATGTTCTGTTGGGTATTTTGGACTTGATTTGATTTGAGGCCATTGTTGCCTTACACAGATAACGGTCGATGCATTCAGCAGCAGCTTGCTATTGGCTGGCATCTGCCCGATAAGCTGCGTTGTCAGGGCTGTCAGCGATGCCCTCTGATAGGATCCGGGCCAAAATGTTCAGCAGTTCATTTAGTTTTGGAGGTATGTTGGATTGTTTCTGATCTGTACTGTATCTCTGCTTCTATAATATTCACCCACGGAGATAAATACATGTGTATGGGTGTTTGTATGCACGGGCCTTTGGGCTTTCGCCCACCCATCTCACTGTCACATATACAATGGGTGGGATAGAATTTAAAGGCCTGTGTTGTATGAAGAGAAACGGCAATATGCATGAAGTCATATATGTATCTGTATTGCGTTATTGTGAATTTATTGCGATGAATCTTGTCCCTGTAGTGAACATATACACCTGATAGTGTTTGTGCAATAAATCATATCTTATCTATATATTCACCGTAGTTACCCTTTAACAATTTGATGACAAGGCCTATAACAGAACGCTGATTGGTTGTCGAATCTAATGGCTGATCGAAGGAATAGAGCCAGTCCTACATGTACGATTCGTCTGACACACGCAGATTTGGTCGTATAACTGGTCGATTTCTTAGTTGAATCCGACGTCGGATTCAATTAATTGTATCGTGGAAACACAACTTAGCACGCTAAACTTTCCTGATTTGTCGCCAACGATAAAAATCCAATCTTAACTGTGTGTTTATGCTACCAGATTTGTCTGGCGTGATAAGTTGTCAGCCAAATCGGGCATAATATCGGCTAATGTATTTTCACCTTTATTCTGTCGGTCAGTTGATCACTCAGTCAGTTGGTTATTTGTTTGTTCATTCGTTTGTTCCTTCGTTGGGTGGCCATTCATGCATGCATCCATTTATTTGTTCGTTCCTTCGTGGGCGAGTCGATTGGGTGTGTGCGTGATTGGCTGGGTGGATGATTGAATCGGTGGATGCATGCGGTGAGTGGGTCAGCGGATATGGGTGCCTAGGTCAATTGGTTGGTGGTGTCGGTGTGTCAGTGGAATGGCAGATCGGTGGGTCGGTAAGTTGGTGCGTTGGTGGGTCAGTGGTTCAGTGTGTCGGTGGTTTCGTGGGTTGGTGTTTAAGTACGTCGATGACTTGTTGGTGGCTGGGTCAGTGGGTGGTTTGGTCGATTGGTCAGTGGGTCAGTGGATCGGTGTATTGATGGTTCAGTGAGTGGGTGGTGTGTCGGAATGTGTTTTGGTGTTTTAGTCGGTGGGTGGGTTAGTCTGTGGATCAGTCCGTGTTAATGGGTTAATGGGTCGGTGTTAATGGGAGTAGAGGTACAGCGAGCTGGGCCCCTCTTTCACACCTTTTTCTTTTATTCTTTCCTTTGTTCTCTCATTTATTATGTCGACACCTTTATTCATTTGATCTCTACCGCCTTGGCAATTAGCCAAGCAAGGAAAACGGGCCAGCCCTCCGTCATTCTGATTGGATGTTAGATGTAGAGGGTGTCCATAAGCCCTGCCCCTCATTAAATCACGTGCCTACTGGAATCCAATGAGGTAAGCTTAAAGGCAATTAGCATAATGATTGACAAGTGCTAATGAGGGTAATTAAGGATGATTGACAGGCTACATATCTGGAAGCTCCGTCCTCTCGCTAAGTCACGTGCCTCCAGGTATCCAGCGCTGCGAGCTTAAGGGTAATTAGCGTAATGCTGGTTGACGAGGGTTAATGGGTGTAAATAAGGATGATCTCTTGGAGCCATGCCAAACGCTCAAGGGTTAATATATTATGTAATGAGGGACGACATGGTTACGTGTCTGGACACATTTTTTCTTGGGAACTCGTAGGGTGGCGAAGCCCCGCGCCCTCATTAAATCACGGGTCTCCAGGTATCCAATGAGGGGAGCTTAATGGTAATTATCGTAATGACCCGCCGCGAGCGTTAATCGATAGGCATTAGAGTATAAAAGCAGAGTTTTAAAAATCTGATACATTAAGAGTTAAAGGTTTTCGATTTTTGTTTAAACGGTTTGTTCAACGTTTATTATAAGTATGAATACAGGCTATTTTATGGGTTGTGAAGTGCCCGTTGTGCTCAGTAACAATGTACACGTGCACGTTCTGAAACATAATGACGAATTTCTAGTAGACATACGTGAGCTTAGTGTTGGTAGTGTTTACCACACCAAGCGAGGAGTGTTTATGTACGGTAATACGCTTCGAAAGTTCGCCGCTATGATGCCTGCATTCGAAGAAACTGTGCGTAGAGCTAGGTGTTCCAACAGAGTAGAGCAGATCAATTACATATACGAATTAGAACCTCAATTAAAGGTCACTATCAACACTAAATATCCGTACGTCAGTCTAACTTGGTACTCTACTCCACCAGGTCAAACCGAGCAGAAACCATCACTCAGGAGCGTAACATTCCCTAACGATTCGTGGAGAATTCTGAAGGAGAACTTGCAGGAAATTCTCTGAGCTATAACAAACTCTACGCTAGTGTAAGCGTTTTATACCCCCCCCCCCCCCCCACCCCCACCCCCAACCCAAAAAACCCCAAAGATTACTATTGCATTTCTAACTAGCCTTAGTGCGGCCGCACAATATTGATAAAGAATCTACACCTGGTCGTCGATATATAGATAAAAAGACTGCTCAATGGTGGGCGCGATACTCTCCAAAGATTACAGTTATCAGCTATTAAGCATTAGATTAATGTCTGATGTGTGCCGCTTGGCGAATGGTTAGAGACAAATATGCATATGCAGTAACTGGCCGTCGCTCTCTGTCTCTAGAGTCAGCTTAAAATTAATGGTTGACGAAGCTGTTTGGTTTGAAATAATCAGAACTCTGAGCAGCGATGTAAATGTTAACTCAAAGTTAATATCGGACGGATTATGCATTACTACTATGGCTGAAGAACTTAAACTACAGAGAGTTTTGGAGGGTGACACAGTAAAGACTAAGGATTACATATTCCCGAGAGTCTGCATGACTCGATTGCTGGAATTAACGGCTAAGCAACCATGTAACGTTGCCGATGTAAACGATGCCGATGCTGAAATAGACAGAGCAATTCAGACACTTATCGAACACGTATACCCAGAGACTGTCGGAGCGTTAGATTATGCTATTCAACAAACATCTACGAATATAGATGAAGAAATACCATCGGGATTCGAACCCTTACCCGATACGTTGGATTCTAATGATTACGGAATTACGAAGAAGACGAGTGTTTTACATCGCCCGACTCGCCCACTGCTGTAGAAACATGCGCTCAACCGACAGCTATGCAGGACACCGCCGATACGGGTCATCGAGATATAAATGAATGTGAATATCTGAGTTTTGACTACGAAAGCATTCCACAATCTACCAGAGCCAATGCTACAGCTATTTTCGCAAATTTGTTGAATTTAGAGATCCGTAGACTAGCGATTCGGAACTGTTACGGGTGTCAGCATGACATACTGTCTCAATGAGAACATCAGTGTATGGGTATCGATTAAGTTTCTTGTTTTGACCGTATCTTGCTCAAAACTTTGTCAAAAGGTTCAGTACTGTCAATCAAAAGGTGGCTACTGTGTAGATGCGTTCCATGCAGCGTTACATCATTGTACGAGAGCGATAAAAACAAATTCACGAATTTCGGTACTCATATATATAGTTGCTTAAATTCGTGATAGCCTGGGGTGGTAGGTGTGAGAATGTTGAGGGGTGTATGTGGGTTTGAGCATGAGCGAATTAGAAATAACGTGCAAGTTGGGGTGGGGAAACGGGTGAGCTATCATGTTTGTACTATGTATAATGTTCTAACTCGTAATGTAGAAGATTACTAGCATACCCTTCATTGAGGGTGAGTAATTAATCTTCTGCCTTATTATTGTTATTGGTTAGATATGTGCAGATGGCGATGCGTAGTTATAGAATGGGGGTGGAGTTCGGGTGGTGGTTGAGACGGCATGTTTGTACTATGTATACTGTTCTAACTCGTAATGCAGAAGATTACTAGCATGCCCTTCATCGAGGGGGAGTAAGTACTCTTCTACTTTATTATTATTATTATTGGTTAGAAATGTGCACAGGTGTGGAGGGCGATATATAGTTATATTGTGAAGGGGTTGGGGCGGGAGGAGCTGGATACCTCAAGTAAATCGGTATATATTAATACATCAAGCCATTAAAAAAAAACCCCATTATTTAACCTATTTAAAATATACCCTACATCCTCCTCCCAAAGCTTTGAATGTTAATATCTCCAACCCTCTAGCTCTGTACAAAGTCCCTACCTTATCTTTACACCCAACCGGTTAGGGGTTCAGTATCACTTAGATCTGTTTCAAATTTATTTAAATAATAGCTCTAAAATCAGTTTCGCATACTACCTCAGTCGAATCATGCTCTATGTCTATCGCATAACATAATTACAGGCTCGAAACATTTGTAAATTTTATATTTTAATTCAATTATTATTGTTTGTATTCGTTTTACATATATTTAGTTATATATTTTTTCACTTATTCGTATGTATATTATTATTATTATTATTATTATTATTATTATTATTATTGTTATTATTATTATTATTATTATTATTATTATTATTATTATTATTATTATTGTTATTATTATTATTATTATTATTATTATTATTATTATTATTATTATTATTATCATCTGTATATTTATCAGCTGTATATTTTATCGTGTGTATAGATTTACTGAAACAATATTTTATTAAAAATTGTGAAATGTGAAATGACTCGTATTGTTTTAATTGAAGAAACTCTGAAACAAACCCCGATACTATAACCCGGCCAAACCCTGAGTCAACTTAGACTAATATTCTTTTCCTTCAAATATTGCGTGGCCGCTCGAGGCCGGTTAAAAATGTCATAAATATATATATATATATATATATATATATATATATATATATATATATATATATATATATCGATTAACGCGTGTCACACGTCATTACGCTAATTACCCTTAAGCTCGCCTCATTGGATACATGTAGAGCCGTGATTTAATGAGGGGCGGGGCTTCGCCATCGAACGAGTTCCCAGGAAAAGATGTGTCCAGACACGTAACCTGGTCATCCCTCACTACGTAATAGATTAAACCTTGAGCGTTTGGCATGGCTCCAAGAGGTCATCCTTAATTACACCCATTAACCCTCGTCAATCAGCATTATGCTAATTGCCCCTAGGCTCGAAGCGCTGGATGCCTGGAGGCACATGACTTAACGAGGGGGCAGGGCTTCGCGCTCGAACGAGTTCACAGAGTCAGGAAAAGACGAGTCTGGACATATAGCCTGTCAATCATCCTTAATTACCCTCATTAACACTTGTCAATCATTACGCTAATTACCTTATGCTCACCTCACTGGATTCCAGTAGGCACGCGATGTAATGAGGGGGCGGGGCTTATGGACCTCCACTACATCTCACATCCAATCAGAATGACGGAGGGCCGGACACTTTTCCTTGCTTGGCTAATTGCCAAGGCGGCAGAGATCAATGGAAAAAAGGTGTCGACATAACAAAGGAGAGAACAAAGGAAAGAACAAAAGACAAAGGTGAGAAAAAGGGGCCCAGCTCGCTGTACCTCTACTCCCATTAACACAGACCCATTAACGCATTAACACGGGCTGGCCCACAGACTAACCCACCCACCGACTGAAACATCCAAACACATGCCGACACATTACCAACCCACTGCACCATCAATACACCGATCCACTGACCCACTGACCAATCGACCAAGCCACCCACTGACCCTGCCATACCTCTACTAATGGGTCAGTTGGTCGGTTGGATTGTCGGTCAGATGGTTGGTCGGTCCGTTGGTCTGTCGGTCGGTCATTCAGTCGGTCATATGTGTGATCACATCTAATTTGGTAACTTTGTTTCCTTATATATATATTATATACAATCGTTATTAATGCTTAGTGACGATCGTCTCTTTAAATGATATGACATGGTGTATTCTCTGAACTGTATGAAACAATCTGGATAGAGAAAGTTGAACAGCATGAAAAGGTTAAAACGAATTTTATTAGACAGTACACCAAAATACATGCTGCTTGGAGAAAGTAGAGAAATGTCCCTTTTGATACAAGCCAAACAACATATGATACAATTCTGGCCAAAATCACTACCGGTAAAAAGCAAACCTCGCCGCAAAGATCTATAAAGATATGTTTACAGATTGCTTACAAAACAGGGCACAGTACATGTGTTTAGCACAAGTTAAAAGTATTCTAGATGAAACTGAATACAGCTACTTATGGATACAACAAAACACACAAAACACATACTGAGAAACATCAACCAGTGGATAAGAGATTAATTTATACAGGGATGTAAAGGTGAAATGACCATTACTGACCAATTGAAACGGGACGCTGGAAACGTATACCACGAAGTGAACGAAAGTGTAAACTGTGTACCCATACTGTCATAGGAGATGAATACCACAGCTTATTACCGGTAATTATTTTAAAAATGAAAGAAAAAACTCACGTCTAAATATTTCTATACACGCCCAAACAAGTTTAACGGCCTACTTTCAAGTAAGAAACCAGGATTGCTAAGAAAACTCGACGATACCAAATGCAACAAAACAAAAACAACTACAACAACAACGATAACAACAACAACAACAACAACAACGACCCAACGATGGCGACGACGACGACAACAACAACAACAACATATGATATTTACTGTTGATAATGATCCGTATAATGTCTCCTCCACATGCACATAATCAATGGTATATCCTCCCCATATATCATTATACAAATGATCTGGGTGTAATAAAATCGTATCGTATCGCAACATATTCATGACAGCCCAGCAGGCGCATGACGTTGGTTCAACGTTGAATCCACGTTGAAATCACGTTATGACGTGATTTCAATGTGGATTCAACGTTGAAATAACGTCATGTTCCTGCTGGGAGATGTGTTTTAATATCCCCGTTTTGATCCCCAGTACAGCATCGGCATGGAGGGCCGCAATTAAAACATAATGGCGA
>CM067361.1:50963239-51125739 GCA_034401795.1 Chaetoderma sp. LZ-2023a
ATAATCATCATCATCATCATCATCATCTACATCATTTTCATCATCATCATCATCATCATCATCACAAATATTGACTATAAAGTACTGCAAAAGAAAAACGATGGACTAATTTGGAACTGCACATTCAGCAGATGTGGTGAATCAAATAAAATCATCAAGGAGGACAGGTTAACTAAGTTAGAAGCAAAAATAGGCCATCTCCTACCAATAATGGAGCAACAGATCACCATCAAAGATGATCAAATAAAGCACATAGAAGATAAGATTAGAAAAACGGTTGAAGACAAAGTCATAGAAAGCTGTGACGAATTAGTTGACCAGCAGAACAGGAAAAGGAATGCAATACTTAAAAATATAGAGGAAAGTCAACAGGAGACCGACACGGAGAGGAAATTTGACGACAAGATTAAAATAGACCAGACACTAATGGAAATGGCAGGGATTGATCTGACCGCCATTGAATCAGTTCATAGACTAGAGAAGAAACACGAAGACAGCATCAGACCATGGCCAATAAAAGTCGTACTGAAATCGGAATCAACCAGAGACAAACTGTTGCACACAGCCATTAAATACAATAAGAGAAAGGATGAAAAAGCTAGATTTACATAAATCCGGACAGGGCGCCACAAGAACAGAAAGAGCATGCCACATTGTGACAAGAGCTAGCGGAAAGAAGGGAATCAAACCCAAATGATATATTTGTTATATGGAATAGTAGAATAGTCAAACTGGACCCCACGAATGGGGGGTCCAAGTCATTGACGTATTACAAGAGTCTCAGAAAACCATGTACATAGAACTAAATTGCGGTGCACGCCTACCTGTATATACACAAACAGTGACAGTCTGAGCAACAAAACTGAAGAACTAAAACTACTTGTAAATAACTTAAACCCAGCAATAATCTGCATTACGGAAGTACTGCCGAACCACTCACATTCTAAAATACAACCCAGTGAGCTGCAATTAGAGCACTATGATATGCTCCTGAATGAGAAGCAATACGTCGTTAAATGCATCTTCCTGTGAACTCATGATTGACACATACGTTAAAGAATCTATCTGGTACTCTTGGTCAAAGAGAAATAATGAAAAAGTAATAGTCGGATGTGTATACAGGAGCCCAGACTCTAATAGCAATAACAATGATAATTTAATGCCCTTGCTTTACAGAGTTGAAAAGGAGAAAGGAGAGCACACCATATTAGCTGGGAACTGTAATTACCCAATGTGGAATAGATAACAGGAACAACCTCTGACCCACACAGTGAAAAGTTCCTGAGCACCTTGCAAGACAGCTTCATACAGCAAATGGTCTGTGGCCCAACCCGACACAGCGAAAATCAAACAGCCAATATTTTGGACCTTGTACTAACCAATAATACAGATATGGTTACAGACATCATACACGAACCACCTCTAGGCAAGAGCGACCACGACACTTTAACAATTCAGCTACACCCAACAGCCTCAAGAACAGCACACACCAAGAACCTTTTAAACTTCTTCTAAACAAAGGAGATTATACCAACCCTAGAAAAGAACTCAACGATACAGACTGGGGGGGGGGATGAATGTCCTTAGCACAGTGGAAACAAGGTATATTTCTCTACCAGAAACTGTCAGAAGCTATACTGCACACTATCCCTATATCCAGGCCGGATAGGGAGCCTAAGAAAAAGAGGCATGTCTGGACAAACCAAGTTGTTCATGATTTGATAAAGGAAAAGTGCAAGGCCTACAAGAAATTTAAAAAGTAAAAAAGGTCCAGTGACTGCAGAAAGTACCAACAAGCAAGAAATTTGGCTACATCAAAGATTAGGTATACACAAGCAGAATCTGAGAGAAAGATAGCCACGGAATGTAGCACAATCCCTAAGGCCTTCTGGAATTACGTTAAAATCAAGTCACATCTGAAAGAGAGCATTGGAAACTTAATATGTCCAGATAGTGGGATTACTGCCAAGACTAATACAGAAAAAGCACAAGTACTAAATAACTTTTTTGCCAGCGTCTTTACGAAAGAAAACCTTGACAAATTCCCGGAACTTCATGATAGAAACAATAGCTGAGGTAATAATTACGCCACTTGCAGTCGAGAATAAACTAAACAAACTAAACCCAAATAAAAGTAGAGAACTTATTATGCTTCATATGATTGGGAGTGTTACATACACCAGCATACTGGCAAAGACAACAGTTATTTAAAAATGAATCGTGGTAGAAATTCAACTATATATTTAGCCATACTTGACAGGCTTGGTGGGTCAGTCCTCCTGGTAGACAGATCACCTTGCCTGTTAAAAACCTTGTAACCATTACAAACCTTGTACAAAATCATGTGGAAAACTTGAGGAGTCTGGGTTTAGGGCTTTAATCGCACAACCCCACCCAACCCCCCACCCCAACGCCCCCCTACCCCATTGTAATTTGATATTGCAGTGATATGGTTTGAGTGTGAAACCACACCAAGCTAAATCGCATTAAAACAATGTACTATTTATATCCTATATACAGTACGATTATTGCATAGAATAAATATACTTCGAGTGATTGGACGTGTTATCTGCGCCAACCTATCCTTCAAGTAATGCAGTCATTTACAAATGTATTGTGATAACAAACCCACGTATATATGTATGTTTATTGCTAGTAACACTAGACAGACTTGGTGGGTAAGTTTTCCTGGTAGGCGGCACATCACAGCTGACCTAAGGGCTGACTAAGTGTCTTGGTTGTAGGCGGCACACCGCAGCTGACGACCTGGCCATTGTTACCTAGCCTGTCAAAAACTGTACATATTTGTAAATCGTGTAGCATAGTTATATGTAGCATACACATACTTTCTTTTTTCACAACTTCTCTTTCACGCATGCAGTATGTAAAGTAGTATTCAATCTACCACACAGAAGCCAATGGCTTATGTTCTTTGAAATGAGGATGCTGAGGAAGGTGCCAAAATAAGAGCAAGGGCTCAGATGGATATTGCAGGTGAAAAGCCTGCATAATTTATTTGCAGCCTTGAGAAATCAAGAGGAATTGAAATTTAACTAAGGATAGTCAAAATTGTACATCTCAAGATGAAATTGTGTCAACTGTTGAGAGCTACTATCAACCATTGTACGAAGCAGATGGCTATTATGACAAAAAAGCATCTGAGATGTTAGCCACTATTAAGGATGTATTTTTAGATGCAAGTAGAGATTTTTGCGAACACGCTTTAACATTAGGTAATTTGACTAGTTATCTAAACAACATGAAACGAGGCAAAGCACCAGGCAGAGATGGCCTCACCGTTGAGTTTTAACATACGTTTTGGCATCTTATTGGACTAGAATTATTCACATTGTTAATGCTATTTTTGCATAAGGAAAACCTTTGCCTACGATGCCCCAAGCGTTTGTATGATTAATTTTCAAAAAAGGTAGTCGTGAAAATTTAGGAAATTATAGACCTATCTCCTTCCTCTGTGCGGATTATACAATTATTTCGAAAACACTTGCCAAACAACTTATCAGTGTTTGTGATGAGGTCATCGACACTGCTCAGACCTGCTCTATACCTGGCCGGTCTATCTTAATCAGCACATTTTTAATTAGAGATACCATTCAATTAATTGGAAAGGATGATATACCAGGAGCAGGTATTGGCTTAGATAATGAGAAGGCTTTTGACAGATTGGAATAGAACTTTTAGTTTAAATCCCATGAAGATGTTGGGCTTGGTTCTAATTTCATCAAATGGGTAAAGATTATGTATGATAATATCAGCAGCAGATATTTGGTTGATGATTTTATAAGTCAGCCCGTCGTTTTGGAGCGGTGTGTGCGCCAAGGTTGCGCCAAGGATGCTCATTATCACCATTGCTATTTATAGTTGCGATGGAATCATTAGGAGCAGCTATAAGAGAAGATTCAGGGCATACAAACCCATGGTATTTTAAAGCCAATAAAGGTATCACAGTATTGCGATGATACAACTGTGGTAGTAATAATGATTTTAATCAACTTGATAATATCCTAGTTGATTTTCAAAAAGCCTCTGGTCTAAAAATTAATAAAAGCAAGTCAGTTGGTCTATTTTTGGGACAGTGGCGGGAGAGGCTTGACAAACCACTTGATATTCCATGGTCTGCAGAAACAATTAATACATTAGCCATACATTTCAGTGCAAGTGATGAAGTAATTAACTGGGAAGAACGAATATCCAAAATGAAGAAAACTTAATGCTTGGAAGCACCGACATTTAACAATTTTTGGTAGGACTTTGGTCATAAATACCGTAATTCTACCGCAATTGTGGTAAACAGCTTCTGTCATTTATTTGCCTCAGCATGTTGAAAATGAGATTAATAAAATCGGTTTGTATTTTTTATGGACTGGTAAAACCTGTTTGGTGTCAAGAGAAATTTGCTATGACAAAAATTCTGCGGAAGGTCTCGATCTTGTCGATATTAGATCTAAAAATATGTCATTATGCTTCAAATATTTTAATAATTTGATTTCTTCTGATATCCAGTGGGCAAATGTTTCGAAAGCGCTAATAGAAAGATTTATAAGTCCATTTGCTGCTCGAAGTTTCTTTTGAGCAAGTGACCCACCTAGAATCTATAAGCAAGTTCCGCCACTGTTTCTGAAGTTGAAGAAATCTCTTGATAAGTTTATTAAAGTAGATGACCATCCTTCGTGCTGGGAGTCTGCATTGAATTTTAATTTGTGGGGCAACAACCGCATCGTTTACCAAGATAAAGTTTTATCTTATCCATCTATGGCACGGAAAGGAATTAAAAATATCCCTGATTTAATTGACCGCATTATCCGGAAATGGAGGTCTTTAGATGAGATTAATAACGTCACTAATTTCCAACCAATTGATGATACGCATCTGTTAGATCAGATTCAGAGAGCTATACCTAAGGAATGGTTCTCACTAAGTAGCGCACCTATTAATCAAGAACCTCCTCAGTTGAAAATTAGGTATGACGATGCAGAACTTTCATGCAAAATGTCAGCCAAAACTTGGTATATGTTACTAGTATCAAGGAGGATCAAACCTTCCAAGTGTATTACTACATGGGAGCAACATGAATACACTAATCTAGACTGGGAGTTGACATGGCAAAATATACACATACCAAATATTCCAAATCAGGCAAGAGATGTTGTGTGGAGAATAGTGCATAGGAGGCTATGGGTAAAACATCTCATGCTAAAAGCCAAATTGCCTTGTGACCATGATAATAAATGTGTATTTTGCTTTGCCTTTGAGGAAACGCTGGCAAATGCCATGTAGTGTCGCGATTCTGTGTTTATGTAGAGAATACCTTAGTCCATCTTAACATACCTAGAACCAAGATAACAGCTAAAAAGATTTTATTCCATGACCTTGATGATATCCACATACTAAAGATGGATAAAGTTCTTATTTTGTTTTGCATAAGCATTGACATTTGTACTATTTGGCAGTATAGATGTTCAAAATAATAACAGTAGCATCACATCCGATCACCTGGAGGCATTGAAAGCTATGTTTCATGCTACGTGCTCACGTAGTATTAATGGAGAATACGAGAAATTCGTAAAGACCCGAAAACTCCAGATATTCAAGGCCACGTGGTGCAGAGGGGAACTGATCTATGTTGAAAACCAAAATCTTGTTATTAAGCCACTGTATTTATGAAAGCCCTCTGTCCTTTATAGATTATGATAGATGTAATGGTTTGTCTCTGTTATGTTGTTTTTGTAATTTAATGTTGATGAAAAAGGACATTTTTAAGAATTAATTTTTAATGTAGGTTGACAAAATACATGAAGTATCTGACTGTTTTATTCGTCATTGTTTGTCGTACTGTGTGTCTCTGGTTTTCTGTTTTCCAGAGCTAGAGTCGCCAAGTAAACTGCCATTGTATTTAATTGGCAGGCGTCTTGTTACATTTTGTACATAAGTTTATGTGACTTTTTGCCCACAATATCTCCGTTACTGATAAACGCGTTTCTACTTGGTGGGATGAGCTATGGGTTCAGGCCTATCTCGCTTACCTGTCCAGATAGTGTGCTTCGTACGTGCATTTATATTCACTGCAGTAGACAGGCATAATCTAGGTCAATGTGAACGCTCGCTGGTAAAGCTTTCCATGTGAGCTTTTCTGCTCGCGTGTTCTCGCATGCTTTTCTGCTCGTGGGTTTGTCTATTTCCATGCGGGTGAGTTTACCAGCGAATCCAGCTGTTTTCTTAGCGTAGGCAAGCGAATTTCAGCCTCTAGTTCTACATATCTTTGATCAATTTCTGCTTTCCTACAGACTACATGCGTCATGTCGCAAAAGTGCAATGGCCAGGTCGTGAAGCTGAGCTTTTAAAAACAGGAGCAGTTAATTGAGCTGGTAGAACAATATCTGTGCTCAAAATCTGTGCTCCCTTTTTTGGTTTGTGAAACTGCATTAACTGCATCATACGAATGCGAATTCTTTGTCTCCTGCGAAAATAATGCAAAAGAAAATGGCTGTTTCATGGCATCATTATTATATTTGCACAGCGTTCAAAGTAAATATTGCAAAATAACCGGCTTATAAGGCAACACATATGCGCACAAGTTCAACATGCACACCACACGCTTGTACCCGCTGTGCGGAGATGTTCCCATGGAAATGGTTCTATCTAAATGCACTAGACCGACTTTTCTGCTCGCAGAAAGGCGGGCAGAATAGTCACCCACTGAGCGACAGAATTTTCAGAGCGAGAGTTTCAGTGCGCTGAGACGCGCAAGTGGAAATGGTTCTATCTAAATACACTAGATCGAATTTTCTGCTAGCAGAAACGCGAGGAGAAAAGCTTACATGGAAAGCAGGTTTTGATCAAGAATAACTCCATACCGACATATGACGTTATTCCTGATTAACTCTCTAGTGAGAACAGGGCCTTATAGGTGCAGTGAATGATATGATATGATATGATATGATATGATATGATATGATATGATATTTATTTGACACTTTAAAAATCAATTTAGGTATGCTATCTATCTATCTATCTATCTGTCTGTCTGTCTGTCGGTCGGTTGGTCGGTTGGTCGGTCGGTCGGTCGGTCGGTCGGTCGGTCGGTCGGTCGGTCGGTCGGTCGGTCGGTCGGTCGGTCGGTCGGTCTGTCAGTCAGTCGGTCGGTCGGTCGGTCGGTCAATTGGTTGGTTGGTTGGTCGGTCGGTCCGTCCGTCCGTCCGTCCGTCCGTCCGTCCGTCCGTCCGTCCGTCCGTCCGTCCCCCGCCCGCCCGCCCGCCCGTCCGTCCGTCCGTCCGTCCGTCCGTCCGTCTGTCTGTCTGTCTGTCTGTCTGTCTGTCTGTCTGTCTGTCTGTCTGTCTGTCTGTCTGTTGTCTGTCTGTCTGTCTGTCTGTCTGTCTGTCTGTATATCTATATATCTATCTATCTCAGCAGATCTTCACAACCATCCGTTTCATCCTTCGGTACGTGTATAGAATTCGGAATCTGCCAATTTCTTTTCATTCCCTAATGTGTGGTATTCTCAAAGTTCACGAATGTGTTCTAATATAATACTAACATAACACAATCTGCTTTGTAAGTTCCTAGGTCTGCGAACGTTTAGCTGCTGTTAACAATGCAACTGCATGCGGCTCAGCCATTGTGAACGTGACAAATCACGTGCATGTTTATAGTCTATGCCAAGATTTACATCGCGCTATCATCGCTATAAGTCACGTAGCTGTCATGCCAGAGTCGTACAATGCCAATCGATGGCGATACGACCACGATACAATGAACTATATCTCGACCTTTAGCCGTAGGCTTACCATTGCTGGGTTGAATGTTGGCGCTATTGACGTCTATCATGGAATAAACGACACTAGGGGTTGAGCCAAATGGCTTAAAGGGGCTAATTAATATAGGAAAAATGTCTGTAATCTTACAGTCAGTTCACAAGGACGGAAAGAAAGGTTTTTGGAAGATGGCCTGATTGTCAATGGACACATGTAAGATCGAAGAGTTTGATTCGGATAAATTGACTGTAAAAGCGAAGGCCCCTCTTGAAATTCCGAATGAACGTATTACAGCCGAGATGGGAAAATATGGGCAAGTGATAAAAATTGAAAGGGAGACGTATGCCTTCGATAGGGCACTTGAAAATGGGATAAGACGGGTGTGCCTGGAAAAGATTGACAAACCAATTTCAGGCAGATTGTCTATTGATGGGAGCTTCTTCCTTCATGTGTGGTATAGGGGGCACGTTAAAGAGTGTCGTATCTGCACAAGTACCGAACACCTAGCTGGTCACTGCCCTTACCAGAATAAGTACGTTTTGTGTGGGTCATCTGATCATTTTAAATCTCGATGTTATAAACAATCAACGATGACTGCTGCAAGTAATGTGGAAGAGGCGAGTGCTAGCTGTATGGCTCGATTACCTGCTTCTCTCAATTCCAGTGAAGTACCTAGTAGTAACAATGTGCCACACACATATGCGTATTATGTTAGTAAGGCTGAATATCACATTGATAGTAAGACTTTGTACCTCCGATGTTAGTAAGACTTGGGGTCCAGTTGTTAGTAAGGCTGGTGATCCAGTACTGGCAAAACACGGTGACGAGATTGAGGTTCTGGAGACAGATAGATCTGCTACCCCTCCAGCAACGGCCACTGAAATACCCCAGGAAAATGATGACTCCGACGCTGATGATGACACACAAAGTTCAGTACTAGGACAAACAATATTTGGATCTCAGTCAATGGTTGTTGATGTACCATTTGATTTGTCACCACTATCAGAGTCTGATTTGTTATTAACAAAGGACCCTAATGCTGGTGGGGTTAAAATAGTGATAGAAGACTTGAGTTCTGGGGTGGAGGACAGGGACGATGAAGATATATACTCTATTGTAGAGTCTGACACGTAGATCCAAGCGCAGGAATCTCAGCATCCCAATGGAATGGTACTGTATCGCTCAGAGAAGGGAGAGATTTTAGTTCCATACATCACATGCTTAGGCGTTCACTACAGGCATTTGCGGAGGGATTCAGACATTTCACGGTATCAACATCTGACCATTACTGATCTGCCAAATTCAGAGTTGACTATGAAGATTGGCAAATGGGATAAACGTGATAAAAATAGTAAGAAGACAAAACCAAACGAGACATTATGGGTATTATGTATATATTCTTAATCATAATGATAATTTGCTCACTTTATTACTGTAATTTGAATGATGGATTGAAGCAACGCATGTTGCTTGACACATTATCTGATTTAAAAGCTGATATCGTCATGCTTCAGGAAACTAAGTCCCATAATGTTGAAGTACTACAAAGTTTGTAACAACTCTCTAAGAGAAATATTGTATTCCAATGCTACTGATTTAAGTACAGGAGTGGCGATCTTATTTTTACCCAGGTGTTTGACTTTATTAACTATCATTTCATCGGAAGCTGATAGTAATGGCAGATGGGTCGCGGTGACTGTTGAAATGCCTGGGTCAACACTAAATTTGATGTCTGTTTATACCTCTGTATCCCATTCTCAACGAGATGTATTTTATTCAGCTATTTGTCCAGTAATTCATGGTAAGTGAGAAAATTGTTTTATTGGTGGAGATTTTAATTGTGTTTTAAATCCAGAGAAGGATAGGCGTTGGATCGATATAGAGTATTAAACCCTGAATGTTGTGAATATACAAGGGTAACAGCAAATGGTCAGACCGCCTCTCGGTTAGTAGGTACAGAGAGAGAGAGAGAGAGAGAGAGAGAGAGAGAGAGAGAGAGAGAGAGAGAGAGAGAGAGAGAGACAGAGAGAGAGAGAGAGAGAGCTAAAAGGGTTAATTTCGGATAATGGCATATATCCCGTACATTTTACCTGATCTTTGCCTATTTTCCACTGTGCTAGATGATGCAAAATGGGTAACACGTGGTCCAGGTTTTTGGAAACTTAATATTTCCTGGCTGCATGATTTTGAGTACCATCGATGTATTGAAAGTTTCTAGCGTTTTAAGACCCGCAACATATCAGAATTAGAAAGCTTGATTTCATGGTGGGAAGATTTTAAACTAGGGTTTGATAATATATCAAGACAATGTTATATTCAAAAGGCAAGAAAGATGCGCAAAGAGGAGAGAAGGATGATTTTCCTACAAACCATAATTGTTCGTAAAGTTTTAAGAGACGATATTCACTTGACTGAGGAGGAGACCAGGTTAAATTATCGCAAAATAGAATTGTACAGAGCAGAAGGTGAAAAATTAAGATCAAGACCTGCCAATTTTATTCTGAAGGTGAAAAACCACACAATATGTTTGTGGGCTAGAAAAGTCTAGAGGTGTGGAAAAGATAATTAGGGGTCTTGAAATAAATGGGCAAATCGTTAATTCAAATAAGGATCTACTAGAACTGTTCAGACATTTTATGAAAATTTATATAAGTCTGAAGAAATTGATGAAATGTTGGCAGCTGAATTAATTGCTAATATTAAGGAAACATTGCCTCCTCCATCGGCTGATATTTGTGATGAATATTTAACCTTAGAGGACCTGACTAAATCGCTCAAAACAATGAAGAATGGAAAATCACCAAGGGGAGATGGCCTGCCCGTTGAGTTTTATGTTACATTCCGGCATCTCATTGGTCCGAAATTCTGTGAGATTGTTAAAGGAATTTTCCATCACATGTACATATACTATTTAAAAAGGGTGAACGAAGTGACATACATAATTGTAGGCCAATTTCTTTCCTTGGAGTTGATTACAAGATTATTTCCAGAGCTCTTTTATTAAAACTAGGCCAGGTACTGGGCGACATTATTAATCCTGTTCAGAAATGTTCAGTACCTGGAAGATCAATATTAACCAGCACTGTGCTTATTAGAGATCTGATTCAGTTAGTTCAAAATGATAACATTCCAGGTGCCATTGTGGCATTAAATAATGAAAAGCCTTTCGATCGTTTGGAGTGGAAGTTTCTGTTGATGCCATTAAATCGTATCGGCTTTGGGGCCAGTTTTATTAAATGGATCCGAATATTGTACACTGGCATTACTAGTAGATACCTTGTTAACAATTTTATAAGCCAGCCAGTTGTCTTAGAACGAGGGGTTCAACAAGGTTTCTCACTGTCAGCACTTTTATTTGTAATTTATATGGAAACCATGGGAGCGACAATAAGAGAAGATATAAATTATCATGGACTGTGCATTCGTGGTTTTATGACACCAGTGAAATTGTCACGCTATTCAGATGATACGAGCATTTTTGTTGGCAAAATTGTGATTTTAATCGCTTGCATCTTATTTTGGAGAATTTTCAAAAAGCGCCAGGGCTCAAAATTAATAAAGAAAAATTAGTAGGTTTGTTTTTGGGTTCACGGGAAGATCGAAATGATCAGCCATCAATTGGTCCAGTGATATAATACACATATTTAGGCATTCATTTCAGTCGAACAATCCATGATCCCATTAATTGGACAAACTTGCTTTCCAAAATGAGCTAGAAAATTATCCAGTGGAAACATCGATGTCTGACTATTTGTGGCCGTGCGATAGTGATCAATAATTTAATATTGTCACACCTTTGGTATGTTGCTGCAGTTGCTAATATGCCTAAACATACTGGAAAGGAAATTACCAAGATGATATTGATTGTTTGTGGGAAGGTAAAACACACCTTGTCTCACAACGTGTCTGTGCTAATAATAAGCTTGATGGTGGGCTTGTCATCCCAGACATAAGAATTAAATGCGTCTCGTTATGGCTGAAATTATTAGATGATTGACTTCATTCAGCTAGTCAGTGGGTAAATGTGTCTAGATGCCTTATAGAAAGGTATATTGACACATTTTCAGCTAAATCCTTTATCTAGTCTTCGAATCCTCCACTGAATTACACACGAATTTCATCGGTATTTTTGGACATAAAGCTGCTTTAGCTAAGTTTGTTCGCAAAGAAGATTCACCTCTTTGCTGGGAGCATGCATCCAGCCAGTGCCTGTGGGGGAATGATCATATTCTATATGAAGGCAAAGTTTTATATTACACTTCTTTTGCTAAACATGGTATTCAAAATGTGTGTGATATTGTAGATGTGAAAACTCGAAAATGGAAATCACTATATGACATATCACAAGTTACAGCTTTACTCCCAATTGACGGGCAGCGCCTTCTGAAACGGTTACAGGAAGCGATTCCAATGGAATCCCTGAGGGGGGATGTGGTTTGGAAAAATATGCATTCACCACACATACCTAATCGAGCAAGGGATGCTGTCTGGCGTTTGCTTCATAGAAAATTATGGGTGGGCCCCCTCCTCAAGAAGATAGGCGTAGCAAATAGCGGCCACCGTCTATTCTGTACATTATCCATTTGTTTACAGTGTTTTCCCGTCTCCCAATGTTGTATGTACATTAAACAGATATTTAGAAAAATTGTTACAGTTGATATCAACATAATCCAAGATGCAATTCTATTTCATGAATTAGACGCTTATAATCTGATTAATAATGTAAAGAAGATCTTGTTATTTTGTTTTAGGTGTTGCGGTCTGGGCCATTTGGAAGCATCGGTCTACGATAGTCAGTGAATCATATACAGGGATTAATTCCAGCAGTTTTGAAAAATTGAAGTGTGCTCATGATGCACTAACTAAAACGAGACTTCACTCTTTTGAAGGTATTTGGTGTTCTGGTGATTTGATTTCCATTGTTTCGACAGATCTGATTATTTCCTATCCACCGTAATTGGCCTCTGGAATGATTGATTAAACATATACGTGTATTTGTGCGCTTGGAGGTGTGATTATGTTTAAAAATACTTTGTTTTGATGTTTTCTATGTTTAAAAGCTAATTATATATTTTTTCATTGTTATTTTTAATGCACATGCAGAATTAGTGGATTTGGTGTGTGTGTGTGTGTGTGTGTGTGTGTGTGTGTGTGTACGCGCGTGCATACGTGTGTGTGTGTGTGTGTGTGTGTGTGTGGGTGGGTGGGTGGGTGGGTGGGTGCGTGCGTGCGTGCGTGCGTGCGTGCGTGCGTGCGTGTGTGCGTGTGTGTGCGCGCGCTACAAGGCAAGGTCCTCACACGATCGGCATATGGTCACTGTGTGTAATGAATCAGAATGCAGCATTGCTATGTGGATGTGTTTTACAATGAAGGCTTTGAACTCAATCACATCACCGTATATTAACAATCATCAGTTCTTATCTGCTTGTACTTTAATAGTGCATGTTGTCGTCTTTTTCTGCGTGTAAAAGAATCTGGTCAACGCTGTTATTATCAATAATTGGGTGGGTTGTTTTCAAACAATAACATATGAACTGCTTGGATTACCTGAGCTGGACACTGTTTATGTGAAGGCGTATTATAGCACATTTACTTATTATTCCTTGCAAAGGATGTTGCCGGTGACAACAGCCAGTGAAGAAGTGTCGAAATGGGAGGATAATGTGGGTCTGGGCTGCGCTGCGATGGGTACTAGTGTACAGTGTAGGATACTGAAGATGGTGTGTAGAATAAGCAAATAGCATTTGAATAGGTGTGTGTGTGTGTGTGTGTGTGTGTGTGTGTGTGTGTGTGTGTGTGTGTGTGTGTGTGTGTGTGTGTGTGTGTGTGTGTGCGCGTGTGTTTGCTTTTCGTGATCTTAGCTAGCGCACAAACATTTTGAGACCCAACCTCATATGATAATTTTCAGCATCACTATTTTGAAAATGGTAATATTTTATTATTACATAATTTTTGTATTTACCGTAATACACATGCAAGGATGGCTTTAATATCACCTTTCTATAGTTTTATTGAAAAAATTGTCCTAAAGCGTATTGCCCGTAGTTCAGGTCCTCACGTTTAAAGGAACCAATACATGTGTGTGCCTGGGTCAACAGGGGTTTGTTTATTAGTAGTCATTTTAAAGACTAGGTATTGGTTGCACGCTAAACTTGGCAAGGCTTCCAAACACTTGCACATTAGTCCCCAAAAGAAATGTTTCGGAATCTTTAATTTCTAATCCTTTCAACGATGAATAGCCTACATCGCATTTTCAAGCGAGATATACACGAAAGCTGTTAAATATTTTGAAATTAATTTGACTGGAAGCTGTTGCTGCATTAGGCAGCAACGTCTTTCAGTCAAATTAATTTCAAAATATTCAATATGGTGTGTTTGATATCATAAAGAATAAATTTCTTCAGGGATTTGTCAGTGAAAGGGTTAAAATAAGGTAATGTTTTAATACTAACTTACATTTATACTACAGCCATCTAAGAATCGGCTTAAATATCATCTCGCTAAAGCTTTATTCAAAACGTCCACGTCACGGTGTGTGGCCGTAGACCAGGTCCTCACGTAGGTACCAATACATGGGTGTGGGGCGTGTATGTATTACTAACCAGGATTAGACTTAGCACCTTCAACAACTTTGTTGTCTGTTGACTTGGAATAAGCCGTTCCCACATTTGCGTATTTTGTGAAAATATCTCCCCACAATGCGTTGCAAACACCACTACCTTTACGCTCAGATACAACGCATTTTACGCCATTCATATAAAAAACACTAATCAAAATACTATTGAAGTCTTACATCATTTGAAACCTAAGCCAATTTTCTATATATTTCTGTATTCATCTGTATTGTTTGGTAAAATATAAATCAGTTAATTGCAAATCTAAAATACCCACAATTGTACACTTGATTCAATGAATCTAGTTATAACGGTGCATTAATAAAAACGGTTTAAATTGCTGGATATTTTAGCTCAATACTAACTCAATGCTGGTCAGCTGCTTGTTGTTGACTTTACGAGCTTAGCTCAAGACTAACTCAATGCAGGTCAGCTGCTTGTTGTTGACTTTACGAGCTTAGCTCAATACTAGCTCAATGCTGGTCAGCTGCTTGTTGTTGACTTTACGAGCTTAGCTCAATACTAACTCAATGCTGGTCAGCTGCTTGTTGTTGACTTTACGAGCCAGCTGTTGTGCTCTGGGTGTTGATTTAGGGGATTCCCGCTGTAATGATGTCAAAATTATAATAATAATAATAGTAGAAACAGGATGAACTCCAGCCCCCACCCTCTTCATCCCCTAGCCCATTCCAATGAGTGAAATATGTTACCCACAGTATGAAGAACAATCAAAAACAAGTGAACCATGTTTGTCAAATGTCTTGTCTTTTTCTCTTTTTTTTTCGCTTCTTTTTCTATGTCAAATCCTATATTATTTGTCTGTAGTTATGTATAAATATATTGTCATAATGCCTTATGTCTACTTATGTCAAATCATGTGTAACTTGTATGTTATTCTATGTCAGGGGTCCACAAGCTAATAGGCACAGCCTCCAGTGGACTCCCTGTTATCATATTGTAATTTGTAATATTTACCAAGAGAATAAATCGAATCAAATCAAATCAAATATTGAAAAGGTGTATTGAGTCGCTTTGTCTTTATCAGGGAAAGTGTCTTTCAAACTGAAGAGAAGAGTACAGTTACACTCTTACAAATTAAGATAGCTTTAGTGCCTGAGGGTATGTGATTAAAAGCTGTTTACCGTAATTGTACTCTTCCTGGCTTTGTCAGGCCAGGACATTAAAACTGTTTTACCCCCACACACCAGTACATTCTTTATGATGAAGGGAATAATTTAATGAAAATTTCGAAACTAATTTGACTGAGAACTGTTGCTGCTTGTTTCATCCAGTCAAATTAGTTTCAAATTATTCAACAGCTTTCCTGTATAAAGATCTTGAAATTGAAAGGCTTAAATTTCAAGAGTTAAAGGGTTAACATGCTGCTGGCGTGTTGATGGTATGGTATATTAACCCTTTAACTCTCAGATACCAGGAATCACACATTAAGTGTATTTCAAGGAATATCGCATTCCATATTTTGAAGCTAAATTGACTGGGAGATGTTGCTGACTAGCAACCGGTTTCCAACAGATTAGTTTCAAAATATGCAACAGATCTCTTGGACATTAGGCTCAAGAATTTTATAGGTTAAACGGTTAACATATCTGTGAATTCTGAGTTTTAAGTCTCAAGCATGTGTATTCAGTCTATATAAATCTCGCACAAGGACAGTCTCTAAATTTCATTCACGACAATAGGCCGTTGAAATGACCGGGAGGGATTAATTCAACTCTGTCCAGGTGTAAAATTAAAGCGTGTTAGTACTAAAAATAGCCCAGGCATATATCACCCTTGTGGAGTGGACATGTAGACACTATTTGGACATTGGCTGAAAACGATACATGTATTTGGTTCAATGCTTTATATTTAGTCAGTATTTTCATGATGTATTATCTCCACATTTGGAAAAAACAGAGGGGATATTACATTCGCCTCAGTCAATCTGTGCACCCATCTGTCTCTCCGGCTATTTCCTTCCAAACTGTATAGTGTAATTAAATTAAATTTGCTATGTCAGTTGCCCATATGACAGCAAAATGACATTTACATGGCTCCGTTTCCAGGGTGGGGTTGGAGGAAGGATGGAGTTGGAGGAGCTGTGGAGGTTCAGCAGAAAGTTAAAGTTTGCGGAATTCAACCAAATTTTCTATGTTGATTACCCCTATGATTGCGGATTGCAAGACAATGTTTACATTAGACTCCACCACCAGGGTGATGGCGTAGTGGCGGGTGGGTTGAAGCGCAGAGTGGTACAGTGGTCGGAATTCAACTAAACTTATCATGTGAGTTATTTATGTAGCTGCGGATTGCGAGGCGATGTTTACATTAGGATTCGTGAATCCAGGGTGAGGGGTGTGGTATGCTGGGTAGGGTGGGTTGGGGTGGGGGTGGGTGGGTGTCAGAACGCCAAAGTTGGAGAAATTCAACAAATTCTAACATGCGAGTTACCCATACAGTTACTCATACAGTTCACCTACTTTGGGCGCATTGAATTTGGGTGGCCAAAATAGATAACCGTTTATAATAAATGATTGAACTGTTAATAAAAAGTATATTATTATGTTACCTATATAATATGGAAACCGGGTAGCATGTTTGTTATCAAATGCAGTCCTTTCAGGGCTGGTGCAATGGAATATGGTGCCCTAGGCCACACGCACCGGCCCGCCCTCAAACTCCCCCCCCCCCCTTCCTCTACCCCCACACACACCCTCCACCCATCCATCAGGGGAAATTTTTTGAAAATTAGATGGTCTACAAAACCATCTCTGCTATAATGAATGATAAACACCGCAGTTATTTTTTATTCCTAAATTGCCTATAATTTACACATCAGCGTATGCAAATATAAGTTTGAGAGCAATGAATCACGATATTCTTAGGCCAATTCAACCTACTCTCAATTAACAATATAGTAATTTCTTCCTCTAATCAGATGAAAGATGAACATTATGACGAGGTGACTACTATCGGTGTGCATGCGCAAGTCTGTGTCCGTGTTCCACCTGCTATGACATGACTTAAAATATTCCTTAATTTAGGCTGTAGTGTTCAATTTCTAACGACGACGACGATGGGGATCATAGGCATGATGATGTTATGTTTAATGATACATGTAATCATTACCCCGTTACTGGCTTAATGTGGCCAAGAAAAGTCAACTATTTGCTCATCGAGTGGCCGTTTGCGGGCCGGGCAGGCTGTTTTTAGAAACTACGACTGGAACGACTAGCTACATTGGTGTGGTTTCGGGAATCGTATTCTGTTGGATTCGTCATGAAAGGGTCAATTGGTAACAACGATAGTGCGGAGGAACGTGATGGTAATGGCAATATAAATGGCAATACTGCTAATGATCACTTATAATTACGATGATGTTAATTATGACAATGTTTAGCCGCCAATTGGCCCTGTAGATTTTGTAAAAACATTGTCAACATGTGTCACTTTGTAACCTGTGTGTAAATAAATTGAATTGAATTCAAAGGCAGGTCGGGGTTCAAGCTCCCACACAACCCCGCGATAGCTTGTCCCTTAGCCACTTCATACATTTTCTAGATTTACACACTTTTCCCGCTTTAATCCTAAACCACGAGGATGACAGGGTGGTAGAACAGATGGTTGAAAGCTAAATGCATTTCAGACACGAACACACCCCTCCCACCCAATCCATTCCCGTTAACGTGTTTTAACCATTCAATGACCAAATTTGGTCAAGAAGATCAAAATATTGAATGTTCAGTTGCATGCCAAGAGAAGACTAATTTTGGAAAAATTACCACTGGAATGGCCGCTCAATGGAGTTTTAGCTATGCCCCGGCCGTCTCTAGCTAAGCTCCGCCAACGCTTTGCCCGTTTTGGGGGCAATCGATCTCTGCACTCGCTGAATATTAATTTCCTGAAAACTAATCAGGTAAGCTGTTGAATTTAAAAAAAATTATTTGACCGGGGTGCTGTTGCTGCCTATGGTCAGCAGCAACGTCCATTCAAATTAGTTTTAAAGTATTAAACAACAGGTTTATTAAATAGTAACTACATACTATTCGTATAACTTGACGGACTATTAAGCATGCATGCCGTAATAGATCCAGATGTCTGCCTACACGTGATGTTGTTGATTATGACGTCATGTGATTGACCGATAACCTGGATTCCTCCATTGTGATCATTCCACAATGTACATGGATTTTCTTCAAATGAGAATATCTGAATTAATAGACCGAGTGTGACGAAATATTATGTCTGTCTTGGCAAGACACAGACTGACTGTCTTTACAAAACACGTTAAACATTTCTCAAAGTGTATGGGCCAATAGGGGCAGCAGGAAATGCTTGCCAGGAGGTGGGGTGGGGGCAAGTGTCCCATGGGGAAAGCTTGACTGAGATAGTGGCGCCCTTCCAAGCGATAAACAGCATCACTATCTGGTTTCTACCTAAATAGCTATATGAAATATCTTCATGGAAATTTTATGGGTCGGGCTGACGGTAAGTGGCGCAGGTGTGGCGGGGTCAAAGCATTCTTGGAATCCCACCCCCTCCCCCAAACCCGGCTCCCGCTGCACCGCTACTGGTATCAGTACCTATAACTTTTCTGGCATTAAATTACATGGAGAATGCTTATTGACTATTCGTGAATTGCATCACACTCGCACGCAATGTTATCAGTTATAAACAGATTACTGCTCCGAGGCCATAAGATTACTTCAAAGTTTAAACTAAATGGTACTGTATGACAAGTACCTGCCAAGACACTGTCAGTCATAAGCGTATACCATAATATTACTGACTAAACATCATTTTCTTATCAATTGTCTAAATTTGTACATAACTTTTGTTGCCGCTACCGCCCCCCCGCCCACCCCGCGCCACCACCCATCCCTATACATGCTGCCCTAAGCGACCACCTAATTCGCATAGTGCTTGCCCCGGACCTGAGCCGTTTAATTGCTATGTTCTTTCACATTTAGTCTACAGTTAAATAAACTCTCTGATTTTGGAATTATACCATTTATGGCAAATCGCTAAAACAGGTGTCCCAAAAAAATTCCTGTGTTCCTCGCTGCCATATGATTTCGGCATGCAAGGCGATATTTACATTAGACTCAGACATCTCTAGTTCTTACAGCAACATGATATATTTCCAGTTAAAAATAGGACCCTTCGTCTTCTTATGCTAGATCTTCGGTTTCATTTTTCCAGTATCCTGTTTATTTAATCGCACACCTTTTATCCATATTAGTCTCATACCTGTAAAACCGGGGTGTGTCGGATGGACTATATGGTTGTTCTCTATCTATTCACCCGTCGGTCCGTCCCTCCGCCTGTCCATACATCTGCCACAGTTGGGTTTCCGTGCTTGGTTGCGCAGTCCTTCAGTATATTCAACTGGAATTTGTAGATTACTTTATTAAGAGGAGTTATAGAGCAAGTCCGAGTTTTAGAATTTTCATAAATTTTTATCTCGCCTTTCACGAAGTTCACTTCGTGAAAGTCGAGATAAAAATTTAATTTTTGTCCTCAATAGATTTTGGGAGAGTGGGAAAATATGTCGTCGGCGTCATAGAGGGCGAGATATGTTGGCATCGGCGCTGGCGTCCGGTCTGGGTAATGTTTTTTACAATGACATTTGTGGTTATCCGATTAACATTATTTTTACACAGATGTGTTCTATGGGATGCTTGGAACTAGTCTGCATCAACATTATATTGATTTAATAATTTTTTCCATACTTTTATCATGTTCGAACATAGAATATTGTATGGGTCCAGAGTTAAATATCTTTCTTGGCTGCATTAAGCTTTTTTATCTCGCCTTTCACGAAGTGAAAAAAGAGATTTTGGGAGAGTGGAAAAAAATGTTGGCGTTGGCCTCAGTCAGGTTAATCTTTTTAAAATGACATTTGTGTTCATCCGATGTTTAAAAAAATTACACAGATGTGTTCTATGGGATGCTTCGGACTAGTCTGCATCAAAATTATATTGATTTTATATTTTTTTTCCATACTTTTATCATTTTTGAACATAGAATCTTTTATGGGCCAAGAGTTATCTTTCTTGGCTGTGTTAAGCCGTTTTAAAACGACATTTGCACCCTCAAACGGATATCAGATTAAAAAAAAAATGTCACAGATTTGTTCTATACAATGCTTAGGAACAGTTCACGTCAAAAAGAAATCGACTTTCAAAATTTTCCCAGATTCTTTCGGCGTTTGGACATTGACTATTTTAGTGCTGGTTTGCATGCAGGTTAATTCCTGGTTATGGTTCTTGGCCGTGTTAAGCTTTTTTCAAATGACATTTACACCCACAAGGGGTTGGGCGATTTGAATAAAACTTCACAGATTTGTTCTATATGATGATTAGCACTTGTCCACATCAAGAGGAAATCGACGTTGACATTTTTTCTGTATTCTTTCACCGTTTGAACTCTGATTATTTTATGTCTGATTTGTATGCCGGTTATGTGGCCAGGTATAGGTTTTGGCTGTGTTAAACTTTTTTCAAATAACAATTACACCCACAAGGGGTTGGGCCATTTAAATAAAACTTCCCAGATTTCTTCTGTACGATGCTTAAGACTAGTCCACATCAAAAGGAAATTGACTTTGACATGTTTTTCAGGTTTTTTCACCGTTTGATCTCTGTTTAATGGCTGATATGTATGCAGATTATATATCCTAGTTATGATTCCTGGTTGTGCTAATTTAAAAAAATGACATTTACACCCACCAGGGTTTGGGCGATTTGAATAAAACTTTACAGATTTGTTCTATATCATGCTTAGGACTTGTCCACATAAAAAAGAATTTGATTTTCAAAATGTGTCTATCCTTTTACAGCAGTTGGACTTTGATTATTTTATGGCTGATTTGCATCCAGGTTATATGTATGCTGTGGATACAGGGGTTTCAAATGACAATTTAATCAGCAAAGACTTATTAGTTTAGATAAAATGTTTTGATTTGCTATATAGGCTTCTTAATTGTAGCCTGCATCATATACATGCTTTTGAAAATGTTTCTTCTTTTTTCAGACTATGAGCTTTGCTTATGCTTGGACCATTTGCATTTCTGTTAAACTTGGGGTGCCTGTAGTCATTGTACTGCAGGTACTACTTGTCAGAAAAGCTTTATGGTTCAGTCTCCAAGCTATGCTTGCCCGATGGGTAGTACCATGGGTATTTTGAATCGACAAGTTGATTTTCAAATTTCAAAATGAGACTGTATCTGGTGGTCCATCATATCCTGTGATGTACAATTAATATACAGGTAAGCTATTTGCTATCTTCTCATAGCTCTTGTTCTATATATGTACATGGCTTGGACTTTATTTTTTCGTATAATATTTAGTCATGGGCAGACAGGGTCCTGCGGTAAGTTAAAATGCCAGATATTTGGTATCTTCTGATACCTCTTGTTAAAACGACATTTGCACCCACAATGGGATATCCGATTAAAGAGAACTTCACAGATTTGTTCTATACGATGCTTAGTACCAGTCCACGCAAATAAGAAATCAACTTTCAATTATTCCCCATATTTTTCCACAGTTTGAACTCTGATTCTTTTGTGGCTGATTTGTATGCAGATTATGTGGCCAGGTATAGGGTGTATATGCTTTATTATCTCGTCTTTCACGAAGTGAAAAAAGATTTTGGGAGAGGGGTATAAAATATTGGCATCGGCGCTGGCGTTGGCGTCGGCGTCCAGTCATGTTAATCTTTTTATAATGGCATTAGTGGTTATCCGATTTAAATTTTTTTTACACAGATGTGTTCCATGCGATGCTTAGGACTAGTCCGCATCAAAATTATATTGATTTAATAATTATTTCCATACTTTTATCAAGTTTGAACATAGAATATTTTATGGGTCCAGAGTTATCTTTCTTGGCTGCGTTAAGCTTTATTAAAACGACTTTTGCACCCACAAGGGGTATCTGATTTAAAAAAAACCTTCACAGATTTGTTCTATACGATGCTTAGGACCAGTCCACGTCAAAATCAAATCTACATTCAATATTTCCCCAGATTTTTTCGATGTTTCAACTTTGATTATTTTATGGCTGATTTGTATGCATGTTATATATCATGGTTATGGTTCTTGGCTGCGTTAAGCTTTTTCAACCGACATTTACACCCACAGAAGATTGGGAGATTTTAAACACCTTCACAGATTTGTTCTATACGATGCTTAGGATCAGTCCACGTTAAAATGAAATCTACTTTCAAATTTTCCCCAGGTTTTTTCAGCGTTTCAACTTTGATTATTGTATGGCTGATTTGTATGCATGTTATATATCCTGGTTATGGTGCTTGGCTGCGTTAAACTTTTTTCAAACGACATGTACACCCACAAGAGATTGGGAGATTTGAATAAAAGAGATGCGTTCTGTACGATGCTTAGGACTAGTCCACATAAAAGGGAAATGGACTTTCTAATTTTTTCGGCGTATCAACTCTGATTATTTTATGCCTGATTTGTATGCAGGTTATATGGCCAGGTGTATGTTTTAGCTGCGTTATGTTTTTTTTTATATCGCCTTTCACAAAGTGAAAGAAGAGATTTTGGGAGAGTGGGAAAACTGTCGACGTCGGTGCTGGCGTCGGCGTCCGGTCATGTTAATCTTTTTTTAAAATGACATTTGTGGTTATCTGATTTAAAAAAGAAAATCAGCTTTCTAGACGTTTTTCTTTTCTTTTTCAACAAATTCAAATGAAACTTGATACATTGCTTTGCTATGAGAAGTTACAGATCAAGTCCATGTTGCGGGCGTTCTGGTGGTCTTTTTGTTGAGCTATATCCATTTTTTTTGGACAGCCAATCTCTGAAAATGTATAATCTGGTAGGGGAATGTATTGCGCAAAACAATACTTACATACTTCTTGTTAGCTTGCCTGGCCCGAAGGGCCAAGTGAGCTTATGCCATGGCAGCCGTCAGTTGGCTGTCCGTCAAATCGCGTCTCATTAATTGTCTGACTAATTGCAACCAAATTTGGCTGGAAGGATCCAATGATTGTAGGTTCCAGAATGGCTACTCAACATTTTGATTGGTAAATTTTTTTAGCTCGCCATGTTGAATTTTCCAAAGATTATCTGGAACTCCTTTAAACGCTTAACTCCTCCATCATCAATAACTCAATTGCGATTTAAATGTCATCACACAAATCACATTTGTATGGGTAACACACATACCAAATGTGTTTGAATTCCACACAATGGTTTTGGAGGAGATAGCGTGGTGGGCAGTTTCTAGGATATTTGAATGTTAGGCGCCGCTCCCTTGACCTCGTTGCGGGCGGAGCCAAACTTAAATGCTGTCATGCAATTTACAATTCATGGGCCGCCCACAAAACAAATTTAGTTGAATTCCACACGCTTGGGAGGAGAAAGCGTAATGGAAGATTTTAGGATATTTGACCTTTTAACCTGCCCCCTTATCACCTATGGCGGGTGGTGGGAGTGTGGTGTGGGGGAGGCAGAGCCAAACTGCAATTATATCGGTAACTCACATACCAAATATGGTTGAATTCCACACATGGTTTGGGAGGAGCGGTGGACAGTTTGTAGGATATTTGCCCTTTTGAACCCACCCCTGACACAAATATGGCCCAGCCAAATCTAAATGTCCTCTTTCATTAGCGGAATCATATGGATAAACTACATAGCAAATTTATTTGAATCCCACATAATGGTTTGGGAGGAGATAGCGTGATGGGCAGACAGACGGATGCACAGACAGGTGGAATCGATTTTAATGTCCCAGACATTTTTTCAAGCATGAGGATAACAAGGAATGGGTGAATTACATAAATAATACATTTTCAGATGTGTTAGTGCAGCCATATAGCTGCACACAGGTAGACGATGTATATAACTAGATTGCTCAGTCGATGGTGCATCATCGTAAATCGCCACGTCCCCGCTTTGGCCTCTTAACCTCCCCACCCAACCCCTGAGGGCGAAGCCAAATGGAAATGTCCTCTTGCACTCCACAATCATATGGGTAACTCACCTACACATTTTTTTGGAATTCTGTCTACTGGTTTCGAAAGAATTGCATAACAATCCATCTCTTGACCTTTTGACTCCTTCCCCACCCCGTGGGGTGGGTGGAGCCAAACAAATGTTGTCTCACAATCTACAATTATATGGTTAACCCACATCCCAAAAATCGTTGAATTACACACAACGGTATGTGGTGTATGGTGGTCGGATATATGGGGTGCCAGCTCCTTTTTGATACTGGCAAAATTCTGGCGGTACTCAAGGTGTGTGGACGGGCGGTATCTGATGAGGTACAAAAAATATTTGTTTTTTGTATGATAGTAACGGAATTTGTGACTGACTGGGAGCGGCTAGGAGAGGGGATATATGTGGGGTGGGGGCGGGATGGGGAGGGGGTGGGGCTGTGTGGCTTTGGTGGTATGACGTGAAATATTGAGGCTTTATACCGTTTCGTCCAATTGCAGGACTCTTCAGAGGTAACATTCAATTCCCTATTTTCTCTATGGGGTGGTGTGTCTTCGTGCAATTATAGGTCTCAATCGCTAGAGGGGCATCTGCAGTTGGGCGAGATGAACAAGTAGGTGATGTTTATGTGAGGTCAATGGTTTTATTGTACTTGGAACGAATTGTGAGCATATTGTTGCCTCAGTGTCATTAAATAGAAGTATGACAAAATAAATTAAGAATATAAATAAAAAACCGGTATGTATACAAATGAGTGAGGGAACCGAAAGAGGTGGTGCACAAGGCAGATAATGTGTATCTGCGATTGTTCGTTTCTATCAGGAAACGCATGCAGAAGGGGGTGAACAGGTACATACATCTATACAGTTGACGGTATAGCATAATCGTAAGTATATTTCGGATAGATGTGCTGTGGTGCACATTCATGTAAATGTTTTTTTGTAAGTGCCTCAATCAATCGCATTCTATTTCCTGTGAGAAGGCTACGGTGGCCTGTAATGTAATGTAGCCGATTCTGATAAGGATCACAGTGCCATTGTGGCAATTCATGCTGCACTGGGCATTGTTAACGAAGTCACTTTCCCAAAAAAACTTGATGCATTGTTTGTCTTTGTCCTGACGCAAAATAAATTGTCAGTTGAGTCTTAATGCCGATGTGCTGTTTGCGTGCTCCTTTTATACCTTTTAGCTACACCGAATGTAACCGGTGGTACCCGTTTGTACCCAGTTGGTTGTGTACTTGCACCCGAATGGGGCGTGTTATTATACTCAGTTGTTGGGGTAGTTTTGATTGTTCTTGCCCTTATATACGCGGTTGGCTGTGTATACGTGTTTCCCATGTACCCGGTTGTACCCATTTATACCCGGTTGGTTGTGGTTGTGTACTCAGATATTGGAGTGATTACACATGTTGTTGTACCCGATTGGTTGTATAAATGACTAGATGTATTGGTTGTCCATTTTAGTGTGTGTATATACATTTTGGGTAGTTGAGCATAGACCCATGGGTGAGGGTTGACAATAGATTGTGTGGCTCTGCGGGTTAGCAGTTTTTATTTTTTCGGTAGAAAGCGTATGTCGACCATTGTTTCACATGTTTGCGTAAACAGTCCGTTTGTTACTCCAGACTGATAGCGCTTCGTGCCTATGTTATGGCTGTACTCATCAGAGGACTGATATATTCTAATGTTTGAATAGATCAATTATATGTTCAGATGAACAACTCACATCCAACCATCAAGTTTACAGCAGAAAGCTCCGCTACGTCCATCACCTTTTTGGGCACACGTGTCTACATCAAAATGGACAAAACACCAAGTTTTGACCTTCACACCAAAACCCATGGATATCAACACTACTCGTCATCCCATCCTAATTCCACCAAAAAACAAACCCATACGGTCAGCTTCTAGGATTGAAACGCATCTGCAGTAATAAGAACGATTATCACAAACATGCCCATAACACTGGTCACCATTATATGAACAGAGGCTATCCAGCAAACGAGCTGGATGAAAGCCTGGCCAAGGCATCTAAAGCAACACGCACAGGTCTCCTGAAACCTAAACAGAAAACCCCCCAAAAGTACAACAGGATTCCATGTATCTTTGACTTTCACTCACAAAGTGAACTAGCCAAAGATGTTACCCTACGCCACTGGGACCAACTTCATATCAGTCCTAAGTGTAGAGACCCTTTTACAAAGAAGCGTCTGTTTGGTTACAGACGTAACCTGTTCCTCAAAAACACACTAGTCAATGCCAAATACATAGACCCGAAAATGGCAAGAAAATAGGGTACAACTATATCTAACCCTATCAAATCTTACACAAAATTAAACTGCAATTTCTGCCACAACATGGACCAACCTCATACATTCAGAAGCTCGCACACAGGGCTCAAATATCATATAAAAATAAAAACATATTGCCAAACACGCAATGCTATTTATGTATTAACATGCAACAAGTATTGCAAACAGTATGTTGGAGAAACAAAATGTAATATCCAAACACGTATTAAGGAACATTTTAGGGATATTAAGAATAAGAAAGACACACCTGTCGCCATTCATTTCAATCTTACATGTACCAACCACCATTCCCTAAACTATAGGATCATAGAAGTACTCCGCCATGATCCTGCCAGCGTGGAACCAACATCTCCCTGCAAGGATCGTGGGAAATTCTAAATCCACGAACTATATCGTATGGATCCATCGGTATCAATCATGCTGATTGGTTACCCCTTACACTACTAAGGTAGTAAAGCTCAATCATTGTTAACGAAGTCGTTACTTGTCAGATAGTGACGTCACGGCTTTATGACGTCAGCGAAATCTGTGTACTCATGTATGATGTCTGGTATTGTCATAGATGTGTGTGTAGGCTCAGTTACCGGATTAAAGCGGGAAGATGGGGTTGAGTGGAGCGCGTGCGTTTGGCTCACAGCTTTATGTTTAGTCAGTCCTTTCACAATGTATTATCTCCATATTTGTAAAATCTTTTTTATTTATTTATATTGCTATCGCCTCCATCCATCTGCCCATCCATCTGTTTGCCCGGCTATCTCCTCCGACTCTGTTTTGTGGAATAAAATGAAATGTGAGTTGCCCATGTGATTGTGGATTGTGAGACGATGTTTACGATGGGATGGGGTGTAGTCTTAACATGTTATTTATACCACAGCAAAATAATTGGCCGGGTATTATGTGATGGTGTTTAGGTGTGGGCAGGTGGCAGAGTGGTTTCCACATGATAACTCCGCTACCGTCTATCAGAGTGCTTATGAAACTACATAGGGTAGTTGGATTACGTCTGGGAAAGAAACATATCGAATGTGGCGATGATCCGACATCCAAGATAGCTGTCAGCTATCAGCAACAATCTTGAAAATTGGTTTCCAGATAATAACTCTGTTACCGTTCCACAGATCGCTTTGAAACTTCATCGGGTGGATGGACCATGTCTGGAGAAGAAACCTATCGAAAGCAAAGATAATCCGAAATTCAAGATGGCAGGCCAAGGGTATGATAACTAAGTTACCGTTTATTGAATTACTTTGGAATTTCATAGAGTGGCTGAACTAGGTCTCGAGAAACCTACCGAAATTGGCAATGATAAAAAATGCATGCGGTGCCACTGGTGGCCATATTCAAATTTTGTTTCTGAACAATAACTCCATTTCCGCTTGGCGAATTGCTTTAAAACTTCACGGCATGACTGGATTAGACCAGGGGAAGACACCTATCGATATTGATGATGATCTAACATTAAAGATGGCCACTGGCGGCCATCTTGAAAATAGGATTCCGAATGATAACTCCATTTTCACCTTGAACGTTCATAGGATGACAATCCAGACCCGGTCTGAGGAAGAAATCTATCGAAATTGACCATGATCTGAAATCCGTGATGGTGAAACATACCGCTGTGTTGGATCTAGTCAGTTCCCAGTAGGCCTACACCTTGGCTCATAGATCTACTGACATCTTGGCCACGAAGGCATTACCCTATTTTCAAACAGAAGTAAACATTACAGTGCCATGCAGATATATACATGTGCTGTCAACCTACAGGAATAAAACCATCGAACGTTTCCCTATGAAAGAGGAAACTAGCACGCTGTTACAGCAGTTCTCCGAACTGCGGAGGAGTATGCATTATCATCATCATCATCGATGTCTGCCAGCCACAGGAAGCCATCTTAGAAATTGGTTTCTGCATGATAACTCCATTACTGTTTATCGGATCGCTTTACAACGTCATAAAGTGGTTGGACTACGTCTATGGAAGAAACCTATCGAAATTGATGATGATCTGAAATCCGAGATGGCCGGCAGCCACAGGCCACCATCTTAAAAATTGTTTTCCGAATGAAAAATAACCCTGTTTCTGTTTATCTGATCGTTTTGAAACTTGAAATGGTAGTTAGACTAGGTCTGTGCGAGAAAAATAGATGATGATCTGAAATCCAATATGGCCATCTTGCAAAATGGTTTATACATGGTAGCTCAGTTGCTATTTATCAGATTGCTTCAAAGCTTCATCTAGCTAGGTCTGCAGAATACACATACTGAAATCGACAATAATCCGAAATCCAAAATAGCTACCAGTCAAAGGCAGCCATATTGAAAATTGGCAAATTAATATATGACATCTAATATTTATAGTCATCTACACATATATAACTAGATTGCTCGGTCGGTGACACATCATAGCAAATCCCCACATTCCCCACTTTGATCTCTTAACCTGCCTCACCCGCCCTCGCCCCTTGAGGGTGAAGCCAAACGGACATGCCCTCTGGCACTCCACAATCATATGGGTAACTCACCTACCAAATTTGGTTGAATTTTGTCCTCTGGTTTCGGACGAATTGCATAACAAACAATTTCTTGACCTTTCAATCCCATCCCCACCCCTGATGTGGAGCCAAACCAATGTCATCAAACAATCCACAATCGTATGGGTAACCCACATACCACATTTGCTTCAATTACACACAGCAGTTTGGGAGGAGATAGCGTGATGGACAACTTCTAGGATAATTAATCTTTGGACCCTGTCCTCTTGACCCCAGGGGGCAGAGCCAAACGTAAATGTTGTCACTCAAACTACAATAATATGGGTAGCCATCCTAACAAATTTGGTCGAATTCCACACATTGGTTTGGGAGGAAATAGCATGATGGACAGTTTTTAGGATATTTGATTCGTTGACCCGCTGCCATATCACCCGTGGTTGCGGAGCCAAAAATAAATGTTGTTACACAATCTGGAATTATATGAGTAACCCACAGACCAAATATGATTAAATTCCACAGAACAGTTTGGTAGGGGATAGAGTGACGGAGAGTCATAGGATGTGTGACCTTTTGACCACGTCCCCTGAACTCGAGGGGGCGGAGCCAAATCTAAATGTCCTCTTGCACTGGCGCATTCATATGGATAACCCACATATCAAATTTGGTTGAATTCCAACCATTGTTTTGGGAGGAGATAGCGTGACAGATGGACAGACAGACGGAGGCGATTTTAATATCCTCGACATTTTTTTAAAACGTATGGTTAACAAGTAATGGGTGAATTATTTAAGTTACCTAACGAGAAGACAGATGGATACGTCATGGCCTAACTCTGGCTTCCTGACCAGGTGTCGGCTAATAATTTAATAAATATAATATAGATGTCAGTATTCTACTACAGTATACCGTAAACTGTAGTAGGATACTGATAATACTGGTCAGCATTTCCAAGTTAAACTTTCATTCTCACAAAAAAGCCTTGATTAATTCAATCTTGTGAATGCTTTGTTAAGCAACACCTGCACGTGAATGGTTCAGCGCATTTCTAGAAAGTTAAATATGCATTAAGCAGAGGCTAACTGTGTATTGAATGAAATGGTTATAAGAAAACAGCAGGAGGCTAAATATTATCTCCCTGTCTAACAATCTCTGACAATCTGTGATGGGTTTTTTCAAGTTGTTCCCTGCTTAGAGGTGAATAATAAATTCCAGGAGATATGGATATTTGTTTTCACCAAATATTTATTCTGAACTCCTACACACAATCCTTGAAGACCATACTAAGCTAAATATGCTTCATATTTTGAAAACATATTACATACTTGATAACTCATGCCGATTATTTTGACATCAATTTGAGTGAATGGTGTTAATACATGTACCTAAGAAAGCGAGAGCTTTCCTTCAAAATGCGTTAAACTAGTCATCAGTCCATTGAGCTCTCTTGAAGCCAAGTCGCCGATCACTGCTAAGAAATTGGTGTAGCATGCCAATATCTAATTTGCACTGTTGACCGATGGCATTGGACCAATATCATACTTGATATCGACATGTCTATTGGTCAACGCCACATGGGACCAATATCAAATTCGATATAGGAGTGGTCACCGTTTGGTTACTGGCGCAGTGAACGGACTTACGGTTACTTCAACATGAACAAAGACATTTAGACTTTAGAGGCAAAATTCACTGTGATCTTGATACAAATCTAAATTTGCATTTGGAAATACAAAATACCAAAATTTTCTAGTCACAGTAACACTGATGGCTTGTTTTAAATTAATGATTCTGAAATATTTCTTTTGAGGAGTAAGTCTTCAAAGCGCCGGACTGAGATTGATGTAGAGATAGACATGACCGCTACCACCATTCTATGTCAATACACTACTGACACGTGTCGGTTTAAATGATATATAAAACCTGCTAACCATTCATGTTTGTACCGACACAGATGCCTATAGCACACTGAGCTCCTCAGGCAATCCTCTACCCTTTCTTTTCTTCAGATCATACTTTCTCCCGAAGATTTTATTCTGTCATCCTTACGTTACCTCCCAAGCTATTTTATCATTGATGTCAACGGCGATGATAATAATAATATTATTATTATATTGTTGGTGTTATTGTTTTTGCTATTGTTCCTCTTCTTCTTATTCTTCTTCTTCTTCTTCTTCTTCTTCTTCTTCTTCTTATTATTATTATTATTATTATTACTATTATGACTGTTATTTTTAATGGTTATTCAGTCTCTTGATTTATTTATTGTATCATATTTGTACACAAGTTGGAGACACGGGCATAAGACATGTTTTATTGTGTTCCTCCCCCATAGACTAAATAATCGTTATTTAAACCAATAGCTATTTCTTGCGATGGTTAGTAAGGCACACACTCGATACGCAGACACATGTACTGCTGGTGCCTATGTGAGGATCTGGACTATGGGTAAATACTCTTTAGGACAATGTTTGAAATGTGATATTAAAACTATCCTTGCATGCATATTACTGTAAAACAGTAATACGGCACCATGACAATAAAGTATTACCGTTTTCAAAATAATGATTCTGAATACAAGTACTTGAAGGCTTTGTCAAGGTTGATGTGCGGTCAATAGCTGGTCCTCGCAAAGGTAAAGTAGACTCATACACACGCATGTACTGGCGCCTATATGAGGACCTGGACCATAGGCCACACATTAGGACCATACTTTTAACAAAACTACTGAAATTAAAATATATATTAAACTGATTCTTCAGCCACTATGATATAACAATAAAGTAATAATAAAATTATAAAAAATATTACCTTATAAAACATTGATTCTGACATTTCTGTGTACTAATGGGCAGTTAATCGTGGTTTGTATTTGTACTGAGGTGAGGGCCTGGCCATTACGCCATGCTCTCTAGGACCAATTAAACGACAGAGCTTTTGTAAAACCACTCTCACAGCACTGTTATTTTTAATTGTGACTCTGTCTGATGGTCTGTCAGTCCAAAAAATTGGCATATTTGAGAAATCTGCCAAAGTCACGTCCGCACATGTTTAATGTCAAATTCAATCGTAGCCCATTCATTCCCAGTCTTGCCACACCCTACAATCACTATTTACTCATCATACCCACCTCTAACTACTGTCCTCTACCAGACCCTATCACAGTGAATAGTAGTGGATGTTTTTGTGGATAGCATGATAGCATGAAGTGACACTAGCGTAGAAAATAATACTCGGGTAGCGATTAACACAGCAATAAGACAAACTACGGATTCCACAAGTCAACATGTAAATGTAACCAATATATATATATATATATATATATATATATATATATATATATATATATATATATATATATATATATATATATATATATATATATATATATATATATATATGTGTGTGTGTGTGTGTGTGTGTGTGTGTGTGTGTGTGTGTGTTTGTGTGTGTGTGTGTGTGTGTGTGTGTGTGTGTGTGTGTGTGTGTGTGCACGTGCGTGCTTGCTTGCGTGCGTGTGTATGTGCGTGCGTGACTGCGTGTGTGCGTGCGTGCGTGCAAACGTGTGTGCATAAGCTTGTATGTGTGAGTGTGCGTGCGCGCGTGTGTGCGTGCGTGTGCGTGTGTGCGTGCATATATGTGCGAATGTAGATATATACGCATATACGTGTGTATGTATGTACGCGTATTGATATACAGTAAATGTATCACTATTTAATGTCTAACTTGATGGCCGATCTCCTAGCCACATTGTCGTTAACCAAACGCCATGGATATCGGCCGTTTTTAGAACTGTGTCATTGCATACACGCAACCCTTATAAACAGATCCGACGTACATTATTGTTCATCTTTGAATAATCGAATCCCACCAAAAAAGAACACGAGCTGACTGCTTGATACTTTGAGGTGTTTTACGCGAAGCCGTTGCTGCCTGGGCAAGCAGTCGTTGCTGCATGGCCAAGAAATTGCTTCGTGTCAAACTACGTCCGGTATACTTCACAGTTTCCTTAGTAAGCGTGCCTGAGGCGTTCGCTTGTTCGTTGGCTGGGCCACAAGATGACGGTTCTTTGAAAGCAACCAAGGGCATAATGATTAATATGTATGCATATTTTTTCAATACAGTTTTAGACAGTGGAGATATTCCGGATACATGGACTGAAGGGATCATAGTTTTAATATACAAGAAAATGGGGGACCCAAAAGAACCAAAAAACTAGACCCATTACCCTATTAAGCTGTTTAGGCAAACATTTTACATGCATAATATCTAAGCGCATAGCTCGATTTATGGATGCTAGTGAGCTGCTTTCAGAAAACCAGGCCCGATTCCGCCAAAGCTACTCGACTATGGATCACATATTTACATTATCATCCTTAATTGAAATATTCAAAAAGAAAAAGAAAAAACTTTTCTGTGCAATCATCGATTTCGAGAAGGCATTCGATAAAGTCTGTCGAGCAGGCTTATGGAAAAAATTACTGCAACATAATATAGATGGTAAGGTATTTCTGGTAATATACAACATGTATCAAGTTATAAAGTCAAAGATTAGGGTAAATGGAGATCTATCCGAAATGTTTATGTGCAAATGTGGTGCTAGACAAGGGGAAAATCTGTCACCAATCCTTTTTTCTATATATTTGAACGATCTAGAAGAATACCTTACAAACAATAACTGCAAACTTATTATATTGCAGAGTCAACAAAATGACATTATAATATTATTCCAACTACTATTGTTACTATATGCGGATGACACAATCCTCATTGGCGAAAACAAAGATGAATTCCAAATGCTTCTAGACAGCTTTGGTACGTATGCTGATAGATGGCAACTAAGGGTAAATATCGACAAAACCAAAGTTGTCGTGTTTGGGAGTACCAAGCGATATTGTAATAAGTTGCGATTTAATGTTAGTGGAAATGAAATTGAAATCTGCGATGAATACAAGTATCGTGGAATCATAATGTCGAGCAAAGGCAAAATCACAAAGCACGCATTCATATATGTGAACAAGCACGCAAAACACTATTCCCTCTTCTTAAAAATGCGCGTAGGCTTGATTTACCAATCGACTGTCAGTTATAACGTTGTTCCACCAGCTAATAGACCCAATTCTGCTCTACGGCTGCGAATCTATCGGGATAGATAAATGTGAACAGCTCGAAAAAGTAAAAACTAATTTTATTAGGCAGATACTTAGAGTAAAACGCAGTACACCAACATATATGCTGCTTGGATAAACTGGTGAAATGCCCCTTTTGATACAAGCTAAGTACCGTGTGATAAATTTCTGGCTAAAAATCACCTGCGGAAAACAAACAAAACTATCAGCGAAGATTTATAAGTATATGTATGCAGACCGTCTACAGAACGGGACAGAGTACAGGTGGTTAACCCAAATTAAAGACATCCTGGATGAAACTGAATACAGCTACGTATGGAAAAATATAAACAACACATTGAAAAATATAAATCAGAGAATAAAAGATCAATATATACTGGGATGGGCAGGTGAAATGTCAAACTCATGGAAGGGTAAAACGTATCATGCTTTTAAAATCAAATACGAAAATGAACCTTACCTACTTAGCTTACCAGATCATAACAGAATCACACTTACGCGCTTTCGAATGGCAAACCACTATTTACCAATTGAAACAGGACGCTGGGAAGGAATAGCACGAGGTGATCGAAAATGTAATCTATGTGAGCTTAATGACATAGGAGATGAATATCATTACTTATTTATCTGTGATCATTTTAAAAACCAAAGAAAACTACTAATATCTAAATATTTTATACACACCCAAACTACTACAAATTCAATGAACTACTTTCAAGTAATAAATCAGGATTATTAAAAAACTATGCACATTTATTAAATTGATAACACAGGAATTTAAAGATCAAAGAGAAGAAAAACATAAACAAAAACAAAAGCAAGAAAAGCAAAAACAACAACTACAACAGCAAAAACAACAACAGCAGCAACAACACCAACAACAACAACAACAACAACAACAACATCATCATCAACAACAACAACAACAACAACAGTATTAACAATATCAACAACAACAATATCAACAACAACGACGACGACAACGACAATTACAGCGACGATAACAACAACGACAATAACAACGACAATGACGACAACGAAGACGATGACAAATATCACGACAATGACAACGACAATTGTATGATATAATGATCTATATAACGCTTCCTCCACGTTCACATAATTATTTTTATAGATATTCCCCATATATCAGTGTACAGATGAGCTGGGTGTAACAAAATTGTATCGTATCGTATGAGGCGCGTGGTCGTAAAACCGCAAGCCATAAAGACTCGCTTATGATTACTTGATGGACTGTAGGCTCTGTATGCAAACATGTACGTGTTGATATACCTGATAAGAAAACAACCACGCCATGCTTCTTTAACCCGCTAACATAGAAGATGTCAATTCGCGGATCAGGAAATGACCTATTTTTTTAACTATTTTCAAATTTAACACTGGCATTAAATTTTCCTTGTTAAAATTCAAAAATCGTTTGCGGTTGATCTGGAAACGGGCATTTCACAAGACCACAACACCTTTTGGCCAACTTGGTTGTTAAATAGTTAATTAAGTAACAAAATCTAAAAGTGTTCTTAAAAACGGTTATACATTACGCACTGACGGCCGCTAAGACGGTACAAGTCATTCATGTGTATTGGTAGAGGTGGTGTGTTTTCACTATGCCTAGAACAGACAACTAGTGAGATCGCTGACCTGTGACCAATGATTATTTTCTCGATTAACCTTCGCATAGTAATTTTTAATATCATTAACGTATTAAGCACTTGAGGTCATTTAACCCTTGCCACTCTGATGTAAAAATGTAAAGTTTTCAATATAAATTGAAAGATGAATTGATGAAGACGACAATAGTTATCTATAAGCTGTTTCCGTTCTCTAGCGAGTTTTAAGCATTCAAACAAATAGTAGAATTTATCTCCCATTTAATTTTTATAGCATATAGAGCACATATGCCTACGTTCATGCCTGGGCGTTACTTGGCCATACTTTCCCACCTCTACTGGTAATGGGGCTTTCCACTTTATCCATCCATCGTATGACGTCAAAATCAACTACGTGACCTGTTGTTATTCTACACTGCGCTCGCCCTAACCCTTTAACACTTATATCAGCCAAAACAGCTTCTATAGCGGTCTTGAGACATGCCAATTTACATACCAATAGAAGACAATTTTTGAAAATTTAGCACTGAGCCAATCATTCCAGTACTAAGCTTCCAAAAATAGTCTTCGCTTGGTCTGCAAATCGACATTTTATTTTTTTTAAATTAAAAAAATTTGAACAAATTCAAGGCTTAACGGATTAACCGTAACATTATCACTTATTATAATAAATAGCTGTGTAAATATTAAATAGATATATAAGTATCCTCATTAACATGAATTGTCGAACATGTATAGCGCGATATAGCTTACAGGTGTATAATATTCACATCAGCATGGTTCAAAATAAAATTGTTAAAATTATATACTTTTAGAGTCTTAAATTATGTGCCTAGATGTCATGCAACGAAATAAATCGTAACATATGATGATTTCATCACGTAAAAATTAATATAATTTTCTAAGTTGTTAAATTGAATTAGAGGCACGAGTCCCTAATTCAAATTCACAACTAAACGTATGGAATTTATTTATATGGAATTATATCATCATATGTTAAGATTTATTTCGTTTCATTACATTGAAGTACATAATTTAAGCATCTAAAAGTATATAATTTTAACATTGCTATTTTTCAGACACTTTGGTGTGAATATGCACCGTTAAGCACGTAGTCATATTTGTTCTACGATATAACATGTGTTGCCTTGCCAAGCAGAGAGGTAACGGTAAAGTACATACGATGCATAATGGACCTGAATCTGGCACCTGGCATCAACCGTAACTGTCTAATCGAGACAGTATGATGCATTGAAGCACATTGTGATTTTGGAGAGAAGCCGTTTAGAGGATAAATTCCACAATGATCTTCTTGCACATGTATAGTAGACTAAACTGTGAAAATACGCCTTTCCATACAATGCTTTCATCTGCAATCTACCCCATAACAAATTGATTTACAAAGATTTAAACCAATCACTCAAAACTATTGCTAGTTAAAACAGGAAAATCAATTTTCTGATGGATGCTACGTAGTCATGATCCTATAGGAGTTTGCATACAGCCAAGTTTCGATAAGCAACTTTCCAATATCACAGTCAATTGATTTCCATGTTTCAAAATAATATGCCAAGCAGAAGAGATTAATTTCTCGGTAGCCACTCTTCAAAATTGATCCATAGCATCGCAGCCATAGTGGCCTACCCAGTCGCCGCATGCCATATTCCTTTGAGTTCCAATGTCTTGAATTGGTTCTTCTAAGATACAAAGAGTTACTGAACGGAAGAAGATGGAGACGTGGTATCTCGCGTATATACGCCTACCTATTTTGATAGGTATACTACCCATTACATGTCCACATTGATTTGCATGGCAATGCATCAAACAGAAACACTTTTAGCAAGTATAATTAGGAACTCAGGTCCAATCACATTTTAAGGGAAGCCGGTAATGGTCAAACCCGATCGCCATAAGCCAACCAAAATTTAACTTAATTTAATTTCTTAGGGAAACTAATAGATTTGACACTACTACTCAAGGTTTCATACCTCTGATGGTTCTGGTTCAAATACTGATGTTGCAAATTAGAGACATAGCCATATAGGCTCATCTGATTTATGTTGTCATGAGCATAATATCCGTTTCTCTGGTTGCTAAATCAGTATATCATAATTTCTTTGTTGTTAATGATCAGCGGTGCGAAACAGAGCCTGGCATCCATGACAGTGTTATTGTGAGCATCCACCAGCACGAGAATTCTAGGTTGAACACCGCAGAACTGCGGGGGTATGCGCGATGTCAAGGGAAATGGTGGATGCGTTTATGAGTTGCCGTCCGTCCACTCACAGAAGAGAGGTAGGGCCCTCCTCATCTAGAATTTGAAAGACCTATCCTCTAACAAGCCAGCCCATGCATTCCCAGCAGTTCCTGTAGACTTACAATCATATTAACAAGCTCAGTTAAAACAAAAGTGATAGACTCGATCCTGACATCACATGGTGGTGGCGGTGGCGATAGTCATGGAAGAAAAGGAGGAGGAGGAGGAGGAGGAGGAGGAGGAGCAGGGGAATCGGGAGGTGGTATTGTTGTTGTTGTTGTTGTTGTTGTTATTGTCATTGGGGTCGTCGTGGTGGTGGATGCGTTTGCGGCGGCGGCGGCGACGTTGGTGGTAGTGACAGTGGTGGCGGTGAAAGTGGCGGTGGTGGTAGCAACAGCAGCAGTTATATAAATATAAATGTGTTCATGAAGATCTCGTCTTGCTGACTAGGATGCTATCTGCACAGCCTCCCCCACCCCGCCCACCCCACCCCACCCAACCCACTCCCACGGTCTTACCTAAGCGTCGCATAGAAAGCTTATACATAGTACGATTTCTATGAACCGGCTACAATGCATCGCGACTCAGCAGACCGATCGAGCGATGTAAATAGCACATTAATTACCACATCATATTCAACCCGTATCAGTATCAGTTTCATTTATAAATGTTCGTCATTACCTACTCTACAAAACGTCTCCTGCATATAGTGCAGCCAGTACTGCTTAACACTGGCAGGTAGTTCAGAGATCGATCGATCTCAATATGATCAAGGTGTGGGTGGGGCATAGCTAAAAATGGGAAGGTCCATTGCTTGCAGCAAGATTATGTATGACACTATTTGAGTGAAAATCATTGCTACCTATCAAATTATGCGTGCGTTCGTGTGCATAGGCATACCGTAGTAGCAGCGTCATGTCATGGTGAGGGGGAGATGGGCTGCGTTGGAACGCATAAAAGTGGACAGCTTCCAGTTTATCCTGTAGGTTACAACTGCTTGTGACTTGTCACACAGCAGTTTCTGTGAGGGATAGTTCGGGAATAGACCGGCAATCCAGTGAACATCCAGTGAACGGAGCTACAGCACAATAATGACTCGAAGAGGAATCTCGTTGTATATTCCAAATATATATTCACTACTTCAAATTTACACTAACTTTATAAAACTTAAACTATATTGCTTTAGGTTAACTATAGCTAAAATGGGCTATTCACTATATACTGGAACACAATGGCTGGTATAATGCTAGAAGTTAACTGAGAAAAGGAAACGAGCTGAACTCAACTAAATGATATACAAGTAATACATAGATAGTAGAAACCACTCTCACGCTGGCCCGCATTCACAGTGAGGATATGAGAGTCGCTATCAGTGAACCAGAGACGGATGGTTCCACACCCATAGCATCTGATCCTATAAGTCAACTAAAGCAACATACATTCAATCCCGCACGTTCCACCACATTCTCCCGACCCAACGGTGATTAGTATATTGTTAAGCATTTGTACAAGTTCAAGAAATGAGATGGATTCGCTCTTTGGCTTCTAACCCAACCTTTCTTGGAACACGATTACCTGTAGTTGAGTTATAAGAACAATCAGGAAAAGTGTCAACGGAGGTTGAGTCGAGTGTATCAGGGGATAAATCTTCTAGCAGGTACAGTTTGTTAATGGGTATATTGGTAACTCCATGTTTAGTCTTGATCGTTGCGGATTGTACCAAATTATCATTGACTTTGATTAGATCAATGACTTTTGCTAGATCCCAATCGATTCGTTGTTTTCTATCATCATGGACTAGAACAACATCACCAATTGTTATGATAGTGTTGGAATTTCTAGTGGCTCATTGTGTTTGAAGATGACGTTCTCAAAGAGCGGTGACGTATTCGTTTGTCCATTTTTTCTAAAAGTGGGATTGAATGGTAGCCAGTTTTATTGTTCGTCTATTTAATTCGGTTTGACACATGCCGAAGGTAGGAGCACTAATTTCATCATCATCTACTTGCATATGCAGCAATGTGGTCAAGAGTTGACCAGGAAGTAGATGTGCTGGAGTAAGTGTGTCAGATCATTGATGTGTGACGAGAAGTACGTTAGAGGGCGATCGTCGATAGAGGTCTCTAATTCAGTAACGATAGTCATTAATTCGTCTAGTGTGAAGAAAGCTCTCCCTAGAACATTCTTGATTATGGGATTTGTTAGAACCATGCGTCTTTCCCAAAATATCCCGTGCCAAGGTGCACATTTTGGGATGTTGGAACATGTCGTTTTATAGTTAGTCATGAAGTTTTGGAATTCGATAGACATTAAAAGCTTCACTTCCCGCTAATAGGAAAGTGGTAGCATTATCAGAGAGAAGCTTAGAAGGTAGTGAACGTCGAACAACGAATCGCTGAAATGCATTGAGAAACGCAGCTACTGATAAGTCTATAGTGACTTCCAAATGCACAGCTCGTGTGCTTGCACATGTAAACAACAGTATGTAAGTCTTATTTTCATCATTGACCGACCACGAAGTTGACCTCACATACAAAGCTCCAGTATAATCAATACCAGTGACCGTAAATGGAGGTGAATCTCTAAATCTGCACTCATGCAATGGAACTGGAGGAGGTAATGCATACGGTAATCCAGTAATGAGTTTGCACTGAAAGCAAGTACGTAATACAGATTTGTCTGTTTTACGCATTCGTGTGAACCAATAGGTTTGATGGAGTCATCGTAGAATCGGTACCCATGTGGTGAGCTCACTGGTAAGTATTTAGTATGACTAGTTTTGTGCATGCAGAAGAAGAAGGCAAGAGAGTAGGACACTGTGTAGTGTATGTTAATGGCACATTATGCTAACGTCTGCCCACTCCAAGTATGCCCGTAGTGTCCATGAACAATCGTAATTGTTTAATGAGTGAAATATGTCCTGAATGTTCATCATTGCGAAGTTTCGACAGTTCATTTGCACAATGTTCGTGTTGAACACGTAATATCCAGGATGTTTCAGCTGTAATCCGCGCTTCGGTGGTGAGTGAATCCATAGGGGATCGCTTTTTATCCCGCATGTACTGTATGAGTCGCATCACAAAAGCAGGTATTCGGATAAGTGTTTTAGTGAAGTATAATCCGCTGGGTTGATGAAGGATAAATCTGTTGATGATGTAGTCATGGTAGGTATTGAAGCTGAAGTGCACTCTGAATCTGCTGTCTCAGTAAACAAAGCGCTGTCAAAAACCTGATAAATTGGCCACTCCCAAATGATAGCCAGGATGGTACTTACCACCAAAGTTCTGACATGATTAAATTGTCACTAGATACGCCCGACGAAACCAAATCAGCTGGGTTAGCTGCGGTCTGACAGTATCTGAAGTCACTGACACTGCGTGATTTGATGTACTTTATCTGATTTGACACAAAGACAGTTAGTCATTTGTCACTTCGAATCCAATATAGCACGATCTGGCTGTCAGTCCATATCAGTTTCGTAGTGATTGTGATGTGAGTCCGGATTGAATTGTGCACGAAGTGTAAAAGTCCCAAAGCGATAAACGCAGCCAAATAGTTCTAATTTTGGCATGGTAAGTTCTCGAGTAGGTGCAACTCGTGACTTTGCCATCACAAATGCAGTCTGTGGCATTGTCACATCTTGACGGCAAATCACACAACCGTATGCAGATTTACTGGCGTCCGTGAATGCATGAAATTCGTACGTTGATGTAGGATTGATGCACCTTTGAAAGCAAGTGTGATCGATAACCATTGTTGATGCTGTGCCTACGTCATGAATGATGTCATTCCAGGTAGACAATAGGTTATCAGGCAGTGAGCAGTCCCAATCATATCCGGATTTCCACAACTGTTGGATAAAGACTTTCTCGCGCATCTGTACCAGTGACAGGTATTCCAGAGGATTGAAGAATTTCGCAACTGTTTGTACGGTTGCTGTTTTTTGTAGGCTGTGTTCGTCAGTAGGGATAGCATAATCCTGATATGAGCGTTTGTCAACCTCTGTGTTCCACTTAATTCCGACAACATTGACCGACTGTTCTCAATTGTAGAGTTCATCTTGCTGAATGTAATCCCGAAGGTCATCACAGTTGGTTGACCAAGAGCATAGAAGAAAGCTGCCAGAAGCCATTGCTGCACTGGCTTCATCGTAGTACTGTATAATGTCCCATGTAGTGTCACACCCTGAAACGGTGTGGAAACATAATCGTTCTCTAAGAGATCACAAGTAGTAGTCGAAGGATACTGTTCAAAGTGATTATGTACTGTCACATTGAGAATGAATGGTGAACAAACGACACCAAATAATATCACTTTGAATTGGTATGTATCAAAGGTGCGTTGTGGATCTTGCGAGCCAGAAAGCCAAACAAATTTGGTGTATTTACGATCATCTTGGTCCAGGCCAATCATTCTGGAGAAGTGCTTTCTGAACATCCGCTGTGATCGCGACTGAATGCAGCCGGAAAAGTAAGAGAATTGATGCAAGGTTGTTTAGAGGTTGTGGTCCCGTCTGTAGACATTTTCATTAAGGCTAGGTTTGTCCTTCACCGCACACGAACGATGCACAAACGATGTGTAATGGTGTTGATGATGAATCTTTCATCACACCACGACACAGTAGGTAGTGTCTGCGTGCAGTGCCATCATCCTGTAATAGTTCGATGAAGTCACTAGACAGTTGCTCGTGAATGATTGTGTTGTACGCTTCTCGAGTCTTGGGTGATAGGCGTTGCACCATCACATGTGTGCATTTTTGTGATACATCCCGATTGGTGGGTAATGGTTCGTGATCGTGTTTCCAAGGCAACTTAGCTATGTAATGTCCATTCTCCTTTCGCATGTGAGTTTGATGATAGTCCACGTGATCGCAGATAGTATTGAGCTCTGAACTATTAACTCTGTTAGTTTCTAGGTCCCAAATCTGTTGAAGAGCTGCGTCCTCGAGTTGATGCGAATGAATGTCAATATGGACGTGGTGTACGGATGTATGTCCACTGTGTCGATTTTTGAATTACTGAAGTAGGGCCAGAGGGGAGGTAGTCAAGTTTGGAAGACATCGCAGTAGGTCCATGTCCTCGAACAATATGATTTCCAACAATTGACAAGTAATAGTTAGCACCGATTAACACAGAAATGTCATCCAAATATGCCCGTGTGTACGGATAAGCAAGTCAAAGTCCCCGAATATCTGGGAGGTCGAATACAGATTTCGTAATGTAGTTCCTCATCGGAGTAGAAATACAAGGCACAACCAATGCCAGTATAATAATGTCACATGAATTATCCTGTGTATATAGCGTAACTTGCACAATAGGTAAGGCACATATACCTGTCCTTTCACCGAATATTGACAGGGGAATGTTCTCTGTTCTGATTAGCTTAGGGCTCAGTGAGTTCACAGTGTTCTGCGTAATGAATGTTCTCTTTGCTCCGTCATCAAATAACAAAGCCAGAGTAGCAAAAGTCTGATTTGCCGATATATCTACAATAGCTGCTTTCAAAAAGAATAGGTCCATTCAAATTCGCTAATGATACTTTGTTGTCATTTGGTGATACAGAGTTCTGTTTGCTGTTGTCCGTTGTTTCCTGGGTAGAATGGGTTGTCGTGTAAAAGGAGGTATGATATTTGCGTTTACAAATCCAACACCAAAAGGCAGATTTGCAGCAAAGGAAGCACGATGTTTACCTAAACAGTTAAAGCAGAGCTTGTCACGGATCACTATTTCATGCCTCTTCTTCTTGCCTGTGATTACTATGCAGTCACCAGAGGTATGCTTACCTTTATGTCATGCACGCGTGGAAACTCGTGATTGAGATTGTTTCTGGACTCTTAGTTTGTTGAGAAGATTGTTTATTTGAAGAACCCGACCTTTGCATGTAGAATGCTGCATTAGCGCAGTGACAGTTATCACCATTATCTGAAAGAGTTAAATTACACATACGATTGCTAGCTCGAAGTACTTTGATTTCCTGTTGAATTGCTGTGTGAAGGTCATCTATTGTCCATTTTCCATGATGAAAACGAGTAATCTGTTCACAATCACGCGGAGGTAGTTTGTCCAGAATTACTGGTACCGATAAAGCTCCGTACGAGTCCGTAGCAATACCCAATGTTGGTAACCCTCGAATATACGATTCCAAGTGATCATGAAAACTATGTAATGAGTCCACTGTGTATTCCGGTGGTGGTAACTCCCGAAGTACTCTCATGTATGCAACAATAAGATCATCGCTTTGTTTGTAGCGTTCTTTGAGCAGTGACATAGCATGCAAATAGTTCAAATATGATAGTGGAGGTCCATTCACAAGTTCAGCTGCTTCACCCAAAAGCTGAGCACACAAGTACTACAATTTTTGAATATCTGAATGTCTATTATCCGAATCAATCGCCGATTTAAATGAGTCATAAACCGCGACCATTGTAGAACATCGCCATTAAAAGTTTTCAATGCCAGCTTTGCTAGGTTAACTGCATGTCTAGGGTCGAGCGCTGATACGCACTGCCCGAAGCATTACTGGCATTGTCCCTGTTTGATAATGCACGTCGTACCCTTTTCTCACAGTTCAGAATGTATGCCTCAGTACCGGTCACATAGTCTGCAGAATCTGTGAGAAATGGTTCGAATTCCGTATCAGTAAGCAATTCACTGATTTGCTTATCAATTTCCTTGATGATCACCAATTTGATAGGTAAAGCACACGCAATGTGTGCAGAGAATCGTTGTCATCTAAGGTAAGGTAAGCCCACGCGAACATATCCATGATTTTATTCCGCAAGCGAGTTATCTGTCCACAATAAACACCGCGAGATTTGGACAACTTAGACTTGTCAGCAGACATAGCCATGGGTGAAGATGTATTATTGAAAACACACGAATGTCACAGTAAGTCGAATTATTCTACTATCCTGGTTACGGCACCATAGAAATATGGGCGACTGTAGGATACAACTGATTGTGACTTGTCACCCAGCAGTTTCTGTGAATGATGGTTCGGGAATAGATCAGAAATGGTGTATAATTATGTTGCTAATAACATCCAGTGAAGGGCGGTATAGCAAAATAATGGCTCGAGGAGGAATCTTGTTGTATATTCTAGATATATATTCACTACTTCAAATCTACACTAACTTTGTAAAACTTAACCTATATTGCTTTAGGATAACTTTATGACTATTCACTATTTACTAGAACAGAATGGCTGGTATAATGCTAGAAGTTAACTGAGACAAGGTAACGAGCTGAACTCAACAAAATGACATACAAATAATACATATATAGTAGAAACCACTCTCACATTTTATGGCCTCAACGCATGCTTGTGTCGGTAGTCATGTCCAAACACTGGAATTTCCACAAAATGGGCGTTGACATATCACCAGCCTTCGACACAATTAAGCGCTCAAAGATCCTAGATGTACTACGCCACTCTGCAATGAATAATAGTGAGACTACTGCTTGCAGACACTAAAGTGCGAGTGTGAGTCAAGTCAGTGAAGTTTGTAGAATTTGAGACACCAATCGGCTCCCCACAAGGAGATGGTCTATCCCCTGTGCTTTTCACATGTTCTGGCTGGTGAATTGAACTCCGTGAGGGAAAATTCGACAAGACCACCCCACCCCACCGGTGTCAATACTAGGCATGCCTCTAGACATGAACTATGCCGACGATGTGGACTTTATAGACGAGGAAAAGAAACCTCTTGACGAACTTCTCCCAATAGCTGCAAGCAAAATAAAAACTGAAAATCTCTATGAATGAATTAAAAAAAGAGTTCGCCCACATATACCTATCTACAAAGCATGAAACCAAAGAAAATGATGATCCACTCCATGGCGGCGAACCATCGAGGAAAAGTACAATCTTGGGCTTACTGCTTTGCAGTACTGCTGATATTGCTGCACGCCGCATCATGGGAAACATAGCTTTCCAGTCCTTCTGGAAGCTATGGATTCGTAGATCAATGATGCCCTTGATAAAAACACTACGTTTATACAATGCAACCTGCGTAACCTTGATGATGTGTGACTGTAACAGCTGGGAAGATCCAAAGGCAGCTCTAGACAAACTCGACCCCAGCCACAGCAAACACCTACGTACCATCAATGGACACCGATGGCTAGAGAGCATACTTTCCAACGATGCTCTATACAAGATGTATAATTCGTCGCCGCTTTCTGTAAAAATCGTCCAGCAAAGATGGTCCATGTTTGGCCATGTGCTACGGATGCCAGAAGACAGATCAGCACAGAGAACCTTGGAATTCGCCCTACTCGGAGCCAGCAAATACAGAGACAGGAGAGGACGGCATTGCAAAAATCTACTAAGTGTGCTACGAGGTGACCTCAAGAAAGCAGGACCATGCGCACTCAAGTCAAGAATGGACCTGAGGAAGCTAAGGATTTTGGCTGAGGACAAGACACAGTGTGCAAACGCGAAGAAGGACTGATTGCAGCTGTAGGATGTTTCTACTACTACAGCGGCAGAAAACAGTAGTCATACATACTTTTACACTGGCCTGCGTTCACAGTGAGGATATGAGAGTCGCTATCAGTGAAACCAGAGACGGCCGGTCCCACACTCATAGCATCTGTTCCCATAAATCAACTAAAGCAACACACATTCAATCCCGCAAGTTCCACGACATATGACGCTATTATCACCTACTTGACATGTAGGATGACGTCATAATCATTAATGAATGACGTAGATAAGTTCGTCACGAGCGCATAATTGATGGTGTACTAAACATTGGTGTACGCATTGTATGGCTTTACTATTAATTAAACATACCTTTTAATATGTTAAAGATAATTTTTTTGAGCGTTGTTACTACCATAGACAGCAACAGAATCCAGTTAAATTAATTTCAAAATATTCAACCGCTAATTTTTGTTGGCCAAATATTAAGTATTTTAGGCACATCTTCACTTCAATGCCACTTCTGAACATGTTTGCAGTTGGTCATCATCAGTTGATACTATCAATTCTACAGCCCAGAGAACAATATGGTCCTACTATATTAGAAAGATGTTGACTATTTCGAAACTAATTTTACTGGAAGCTGCTGTTGCCTTTCAGTCATGGTAGTTTCAAAATATTCAACAACTTAAAAATAAATTTTTGCTTTGCAATTGAAATGCAGGAATTAGTCAGGATATCTGTCAATCAAGAAAATTAAATTAATTTTAAGCATTAGCCAATGATTTAGCCAATTCGTCTTTTCATTAGCTAGATTTCAGTTTTACTAGCATTTGGCTAATAGACCTTTCCCGCTTAGCCATGCCCCGCCCACCTCTATGTAAGCTCCACCAAACACCTCGCAGTGTTGGGATTGATCGATCCTCGAATACCCTGACTATCAATTTCCTGAAAACTATACAGGTAAGCTGTTGAATATTGTGTAACTAATTTGACTGGGTGCCGTTGCTGCCTGGCAGCAACATCCCCAGTGAAATTGATTTCAAAATATTCAACAGGATATGTATTAAATAGTATAGACATGCAATTCGTATAGCAGCGCATAGTCCGTCTTCAATTATGCGTTCGTGACCTATTTATCTGCGCCATTCATGACGGCATTGATTGGGATGTCATTCTACATGTCACGTAGTTGATCATGACTTCTTGTTATAAATTTTGGACCAGCAGCTCACTGGTTTTCAAAGTTATCTGAATTCATGCTGGGGACGCGACTCGCCTTTGATTCAACTTCAAACTTGTATCATACTGTGAATTTATTCTCTGTCACAATCAAAATTATAATCTGACTAAAACTTCTAACTAAAATCTAATACTCATGCTTATACTATCTTATGCGTCAACCACAAACCAAGCTACAAAAAGAGTAAAACGTCAACCAAAAAGTCGACCGAAAAGTGAACCCGTTTGCACAAGACAGGTACACATATAGCACGCTCATCAACCCTCGCCTCTGCCAATCCTGGCCCGGCACACCATCATTCCAAGAAATCATTGATGCCATCTTGTTGACCGATCCGTGCACTCGATCACCATTATGACATTTAACATCCATATCGAATCAAGACTGTGCAGCGTTCGTATCAACGATGACATCAATGATCTCTATCATCATTAATTGTTCAGCCATTATGTTGACTGACTTAGTTCTACGCAGACAAAGGCAACCGAGGTAATGGCTGTGATCACGGCTTGACCCTCTAGCCCTTCTCATGTTGAATTCAAAATCAGAATGCAGAGTAATCCTTTATATCTGAAAATCTGTACTTTGAATAATTCAGATTTTACAATATGATAGATGGATAAAGCAGAAAGGTCTATTGGCTATGCTAATCAGTATCCGCACTAAAGCTCAGCCAAGGGAAGCAGTACACTATCAAGTGGTCTTGTGGATCTTGAACCACGAGGTGCAATCACACCTCGACTGGGGCTAGCTATGGGCGAGCCTGTTTAGATATTTATCGTCGCTCAAAGCTCGAGTACGCTCGAGCGGTTTCAAATTAAAATAAAAACTTGTTTTCAGTATTTGGTGTTATTTGGAACTAACCCCTTAATTGCTACATTTATTTAAGAAGTTTAATATATATTCTTATTGAATGCCCATTTGTAGACCAAGAGAAGACTATTTTATAAATTTTACGACTGGAATTACTGGCTCGGTTATAGATCCAGTTATTCTAGTGGTGAATTAAAAAAGGCAAGGCCGACCGGTTAATCTCAAATTTCATGTTTTAACCTAAAGTGCGCAATCTGAGAAAATAGTATTAAATACCCTAGCAAATTTCCATTCGCACCAGAACACAGATTGGAATCTCATCAAAATCTACACGCGCCCTCGCGCGTTTAATAACATACCCTTGTCGACTTTAACCCTTCTTGTGTCAACTGCGCCTCAAAGAGCTCAAAACGCTACTTTTATCAATTAACCCTTTCATTTGTCAAGATTTTAAAATAAAATTCAAATGTTTGCTCAGTGAATGACCATTTGCTGACCAAGAGAACTGGGGCTTTTTGGGTAAATTTACCACTGGAATTTTTACCGGCTAGGCGATTAAAGGGTTAATCGTCTAGGGAATCTAAATTTTTTCTCCGTCAGTGTCCATTTGCAAGCCAAGAGAAGACTATTTTTGAAAATGTTCTGCTGGAATGACTGATTTATGATAATAAACGGACCGGGGTAATATTAGAAAACATTCGAGAAAGTACATTGTAAAACTACTTTTGCTTTTACATTGTATTTCTCGACACAGAATTATTTAATATAGTTTTTTAACAGAAGCACGTGCATTTAGCACATGCTATTACTGAAATTATTCAGAGGCTATTAAGAAACACAAAAATGAATGAGCCAAATGAAAATGTGACCCTCCCATTTCCGCATACTTTATCTGAGGGAAATTGCGTTATCTGTCGTAACCCTTTGGATGGAGATAAGCAAAAAGTGTACAAAAAGGACTTGAGACTTTTTTGCGCATAAGTCGACTTCGAGGTGATGATGAATTACATAACTACCTTTTGTAAAGGTCTCTAACCTCCCCAATTGGAAATGTTTATGTACATAAAATAAAAAGGTGTAGGGCTGAATATACGGACCCGCGAAGAACTAGAACCGATGATGATAATGGGGGTGGATCAACATACAAACGATTACGTTCATGTGTTGAGCCATTTGACTGGGCAGCTGATTGTTTTCTATTTGGAAAAGCCGCGACTATTGACCTGAAACATCCAACAAGAGACCCTGTGTCACAGGTTACGCCAATTGGATTCAGGGAATCAGTTTTACAGCAATGTAACAATCGTGACGACCTATGGACATATGATGTTATGACTAGAGTAAATGATTGCATAGACTTAGTAGCAGCAGAGGCACAATATCATAGCAAATGTTATAGAGATTTCTTTGTTTTGCATATGCTAAGAATGTGACAGTCGGTCGACCAGCTGATTTAGGGAAGCAGGGTTGCTTTGAGGCTGTTTGCGACTGGCTGGATGAGGCGGGTGAGACTGAAACACTGACTGTTACTGATATCCATGAGAAAATGAAAGAATTTGCTAATGGGGCAGAAGTCTATGGTATTAAAAGCCTCCGAGATAAACTTCATGAGCATTATGGTGACCACATATTTTGGTCACGAATGAAAGCAGGTCGGGAGGATATGCTGTGTTTCCATAATATGGCAAGTTACATAGTACACAAGACATGACACTCTGAGAAATTAGATGATAATGCACAAGAAGCTGAAAGAATAGTCATTACGTGTGCGAAACTATTAAAGGAGGAAATACGTGAGGGGAAATATTCAAAGGAAAACTACCCGGGTAGCAATGATATCAAGGATATTGATAAGGGAAGAGAGTTCCTTACACCACTGACACGTATTTTTATCGAGACAATGATGAGTAATGACGTAAGACGAAATAGCATTGGCCAAGCACTTACACAAGCTGTAAGACCATCTTCAATAATGTCACCTATTTTGTTTGGGACGGCCGTGGAGATGGATCATGTATTTGGATCAAAGTGGCTCGTAGATGAGCTATTTAGATTAGGTTTTTCGGTCTCATAAAATAAGGTCACTTTGTTTAAGCTATCGATTTTACAAGCGGAAAATCTTGGTACATTACTACAAAATGCAGATGCAGAAATCACGCAATGGGCATCTGATAATGCAGGCCATGATGCCAGGACGATATATGGCCATAATCAGTTTCATGGTATGGGTACGATAGCAATGTCGGCTGTGAAAGGAGATCGAGCAAACTTTGACCAACATGTAAGTCGTAAGGCAAGATTGGCTGTTTCGGAACTTATGATGGACAAAGGTATACCCATTGTTTAATACATAGGGTCAGATGTGTTGTGTTGTTTTTGATGGGTACGAAGGGCCATCTACCAAGGATCACGAGCATTTGAGGAGATCTGGAACACGATCTGCAGATATCACTCCAATGAAAACTCCAAATGTCACAAGAATCAGCAGGCATTTCTCTCAAACGTGAACAATTAGACACAGTTCCTAGAACTCCTTGCTTGCTGTACACATCTAAAGGACACATAATTAAGTGCAGTGATGGCGATGCAGACACTTTGATTGTATCAACTGCTCTAAACTTTTCGCAGAATGGCCAGCCAGTAATCCTTGTTGCTGAAGATACGGATATCTTCATTATGTTGATTCATCACTGGGAAACACGAATGGCTGACATATTCTTGATGAAAGAGAAAAGTGTTAGTGCGTCGAATAAAAGTGTTAAATTGTACAGCATTCGGGAAACACACCCGGTAATGGATCCGGTTTTACGTAATAATATCCTGTTTATACTCGCGTGGAGTGGTTGTGATACGACTTCATTTACATTTGGACAAGGAAAAACGCATCTAATGAAGACATTAGTTAAATGTAATATGTTGCAGCATCTATCCCGTGCACTGATTGACGAGACAACCTCTGATGATGTTGGTGCTGTAGGTGTGTCTATATTCTGCAGACTTTACGGTGGTAAAGACCATGACACACTAACCTCCTTAAGACATACAAGGTACAAAGCAACGGTTGTACGCTGTAATACAATTGAGCCTGAAAGATTACCTCCAACTGAGAGAGCTGCGTATTATCACAGCCTTCGAGCCCACATGTAAATGAAGCAATGGGCTGAACTAAAAAACAACTGTCTCAATCCTTGCAAGTGGGGCTGGAAGCTGGAGAAAGATGGTATGCGATCGGTGATGACTGATTTAGTTGCTGCACCAGAAATTCATTCGTTGCAAATGTAAAGTAGTAATAAAAAACAATGTGCAACAAATCAATGCTCGTGCTACAAATCTGGGTTAAAATGCGTCGCAGCATGTGGAGGTTGTCATGGCGAGACCTGCTACAACAGGCCACAGCTGTGAAGCTGAAGATGACAATGTTGAAGAATGGGTTACAAATTAAAGCATAGAGATAATAGACAGCTCTTTAATGATTGGTACGAGAAATACGTTTTATTTTAGTATGTTATATTCATTTGGGTTCATTTATTAAATTGCCTGGAGCATGTCTTGTATTATGGGGAATTCTGATTTACTCAACGTACCAGCAGCCATATTGGATTTTGCTATGTCGACTACTTGGTTGAAAGTCAGTTAAAATATTTTATTTCCAACATCCAGAGCAAATTCCAGCAATGTAACCATAAAATATCCTGAGACATCTTAATTTGATTTCATCTATTGTGTGATTACAATATGTGAAAGGGCAAAAATTTGGAAAAAAATTCAATTTGGCATACAAAATTTCCCCCAAAGGTTATCAGCTGCGACTTTTTGTCTGTAATACTATGGTCATATGTGAACAAAAATTCGAAGGATTCAATAACACTGGAATTTTTTCCCGCGGTTTGACCAAATCCGCTAGCCTATTAGACTGCTAGATAAGCGCGCTAAGATTTGAATTATAAACTAGTGATAGAATTCTTACTTTGGGAATGGTATCATTGAAAAGGGCTTCTGTTGCTATGTAAAACAGCAACAAATTTGACGTGACAGATTTATAAAAATCAAATCGCCACAAGAAGGTATAATAATAGAGGCTGTAGTTTGAGCGAACGGGTGGTCAAGCAACTATTTAAACTATATATGACGATGTCACGGATGACTGGTTGTAGGTTGTATACATCGTCATTGTCCGATGCAGATACTACTACTTAAACATATCCTCGCTGTGATTTAGAACACGGCAGAGGGAAGACAGTGATGGCGCGCGGATTTTATCTATTCTTGTGAATTCTATGGTCGCCAATATTTGTTTTATTTCGGGCTGACGTAAACATCGTCACAGCATCAATATAAGGTAAATTAATTGATATACATGTAATCTTTTAAAATATATTTATAATCTTTCGACTACTTATTTGTATAAAGCATATGTAACACGATTACGTTCTGAACATTTGCTAGATTAGTGTGTCAACTAAGCGAACATGATTACCCCACGGGATAGCATATTGGTCGCAAACACAAACCCTGGAAAGTAGAAATAACCCACATACCGCATCACGCAGCGCGCGGTAATATGCCGTTTTCGCGTGAAGCCAAGGACGTGTCTGATCTGGTCAGAAAATGGGACATTAGAACTGCTCGCACTTCCACATATTTGTAAAGTTATTTTTAGGGTCATAGCCCACAGATTCAGATTACGGCAAGGGCTACCGAAGCTACAGACCCGGTGTAGTATGCGTAACTGACTCCCCATGAAAAAAGACGCCCGGGGACAGTATTACATAGCACAGCCGTATGCAATTTCGTCTCCCAATGAAATAATGACTCCCCATCAAATAATAGGTTGACATCTGAAACTGTATAAATGATAATATTTCTAACGCAATCACGTATATTTTGTGAAACATTTGTTTTTTGTTTTACGCTAAAAAGGCAGAAATAGCTAGAAGCACAGGAGTAACCAGTTTTCGTAAGTGCTCGGCGTATAGTAGATCTAGTATCAGAGACATCCAGGTCTAATCAAACGATATATATGTTTTATTAATTAACAATTCACCAAATGTCTAGATTTCGTTGCATAGCAATGATTTAGATAGCCCAGACATGTTTATCTAAACTTTCTAAAAAAAATAGTAGGCTATATTAAAGCTGAACCATCACCATTTAATCTAGTTTTATACTGTAACTGATAACATACCATATGTAACCATGTGTTGCTTCTGGACATCCAGACACATCAAATCTCCAGCCACTAGGCATGGGAAATTACATATACCTTCCCAGTACATAAGTTCCATTGGGGGGACATTACTTCATGGCCAGTAAACGCCCATGAAATAATGACCCCCCCCCTCCAAAGTATGGGAATCGAAACATATATGTACTTTCACAACCCATTAATATGCTAGGGTGCCCCAAATATTAAGTTTTACAACCAGACACATCTAATCTCCACCCCCTAGCCATTGGAATTTACATATACCTTCACAATACATAACTTCCATTTGAGGACATTATTTCATGGCCAGTTAACGCCCATGAAATAATCCCCCCCTCCAAAGTATGGGAATCGAAACATATATGTACTTTCACAACCCATTAATATGGTAGGATGTCCCACATATTAAGTTTACAACCAGACAATCTAATCTCCACCCCCTAGTCATGGGAATTTACATATACCTTCACAGTACATAACTTCCATTTGAGGACATTATTTCATGGGCAATCTAACGCCCATGATATAATGCCCCCCCCCAAAGTATATGAATCGAAACATATATGTATTTTCACCAACGTTTACTATGTTAGGGTGCGCCAAATATACAGTTTTACAACCAAACACATCTAATCTCACCCCCTAGCCATGGGAATTTACATATACCTTCCCAGTAGATAACTTCAATTGGATTGGGGTGGGGGGGCCTTATTTCATGGCCAATTTAACGCCCATGAAATAATGTCCCCCCTCCAAAGTATCGGAATCGAAACATATATGTACTTTCACAACCCATTAATATGGTAAGCTGGCCAAAATATAAAGGTTCACACACATGCTTATCAAATCTCCACCCCCTAGCCATGGGAATGGACATATACATCCCAGTACATAACTTCCATTGTGGGGGGTGGGGACATTATTTCATGGCCAAATTAACGCCCATGAAATAATGTCCCTCACCCCTCCAAAGTGCGGGATTCGAAACATATATGTACTTTCACAACACATTAATGTGGTAGTGTGCCACAAATATTAAGTTTTACAACCAGACATATCAAATCCCCACCCTCTAGTACTGGGTATTTACATATACCTTCCCAGTACATAACTTCTATTGCGGGGTGGGGGCATTATTTCATGGCCAATTTAACGCCCATGAACTAATGCCACCTCACCCCCCCCCCCCTCCAAAGTATCGGAATCGAAACATATATGTACTTTCACAATCCATTAATATGGTAGGGTGCCCCAAATATAAAGTTTTACAACCAGACATATCAAATCTCCACCCTCTAGTACTGGGTATTTACATATACCTTCCCAGTACATAACTTCCATTGCGGGGTGGGGGCATTATTTCATGGCCAATTTAATGCCCATGAAATAAAGTCCCCCCTCCAAAGTATGAGAATTGAAACATATATGTACTTTCACAACCCATTAATATGGTAGGGTGCCCCAAATATTAAGTTTTACAACCAGACATATCAAATCTCCACCCTCTAGTACTGGGTATTTACATATACCTTCCCAGTACATAACTTCCATTGTGGGGGGGGGACATTATTTCATGGCCAATTTAATGCCCATGAAATAATGTCTCCCCCCCCTCCCAAGTAAGGGAATCGAAACATATATGTACATTCACAACCCATTAATATGGTAGGGTGCCCCAAATATAACGTTTTGCAACCAGACATATCAAATCTCCACCCCCTAGCCATGGGAATTTACATATACAGTAGTAGTGTCGGGGTCAAAATGATACCACCTACCTCAGAGCATGCTCAAAAATTTTCATTTAGACAAATGGAAAGGAACTACCTCCCTCAGAGCATGCTCGAAAGTTTCCATTTAGACAAATGGAAACGGCTGAGGTCCGTGGGGACCAGATTGACATCTTCTTCCACCGGGAACACTTCATGCATAACAGCGCCTACTGGGCCACCTACGACGGACATACGTCGTTCGGCGATCCGTGGCCCCCACCGCCCTCTCAATCCCTGGGGCATAGGTGCGGGGGCCACCATGGAGCGCCGACGGCTGCCAGGGAATTAGTATCACACTACTACTACTACCTGGGTCTGAACGCCCATTTAGAGACAAGCCTCCACAGTGATATAGACCACTGATCGCCATCAACCACATGCATCGGGCACCGCCTTGTGATCAACCCCACACACATCTGAACGCCCATTTAGAGACAAGCATCCACTATGACATTGACACGACAGACCCCCACATGTACTGATCGCCAGCACCACACACAATAGGGTCTGAATACCTATTTGGAGACAGGCACCCACAGGGATATGCACCCCTACATAAAAGGGTCTGAACGCCCATTTAGAGAGAGAGACATCCACATGGATATAAACCACCTACAGGTACTGATCGCCAGCACCACACATAATAGGGTCTGAACGCCCATTTAGAGACATGCATCCACAGGGATATACACCACCCACAAGTACTGATCGCCACACATAATAGGGTCTGAACACGCATTTAGAGACAGGCATCCACAGGGATATACACCACCCAGAGGTACTGATCGCCACACATAATAGGGTCTGAACCTCCATTTAGAGACAGGTATCCACAGGGATATGCACCACCTACAGGTACTGATCGCCACACATAATAGGGTCTGAAGGCCCCTTTAGAGACAGGCATCCACAGGGATTTACACCACCCAAGGGTACTGATCACCACACATAATAGGGTCTGAACGCCCATTTAGAGACAGGCCTCCACAGGGATATACACCACCCACAGGTACTGATCGCCACACATAATAAGGTCTGAACACGCATTTAGAGACAGTCGTCTAAATGGATATACACCACCCACATGTACTGATCGCCACACATAATAGGGTCTGAACGCCCATTTAGAGACAGGCATCGATCGAGATATACACCACCCACAGGTACTGATCGCCACACATAATAGGCTCTGAAGGCCCCTTTAGAGACAGGCATCCACAGGGATATACATCACCCACAGATACTGATCACCACACATAATAGGGTCTGAACGCCCATTTAGAGACAGGCCTCCACAGGGGTATACACCACCCACAGGTACTGATCACCACACATAATAGGGTCTGAACGCCTATTTAGAGACAGGCATCCACAAGGATATACACCATGATTACTGTTGCACAGGTTCGCGTTATTGCAAAGCAATTCGGCCTTAGAGGCTACTCTAAGGCCAAGAAAGCCGACCTACTCCAGATGATCGGACAGGTCCGTGCCGAGGAGTGGCAGAAGCGACTCTCTCGAACAATCACGACGTGAAGGTTGCCAGTGCTTACCAAAGATGATCCTTGGAATCCGCACAAGAAAGCGCAGCAGATACGTGAGCTTCGTCAGTTGGATTAGGATGTGACTGCTAGCTTGCGAGCCAAGACTGTAGCGAGGCGGATGACGGACCATCCACTGGAGCACTTACCTCTCTCCTACGCAGGATCACTAAGCGAGTGATGAGGGGGCCGAGGTCTGAACCCTTAGCCCGGAGCATAAGGCGAGAAGGCGAACACATTCTCGACCAGCGTCTCGGCGAAAGGGAGACAGAGGATAGAGGACGCCGGTCAGCATGCTGGACATTCTTTAGAGGTCTAGAAGGAGACCTCACAGGCCAGCTCATGCAAAAGATCCAGCAGACCATCCAGAATGCCTTCTACCTCCGCTACACCCATACCTATCGCATCAGTCATATCGAAGACAGTAGGGCGATGCTCTTCCACAAGAATGCTCCAGGGAGCCCGTGGCTGAACACGATAGTTGCAGCTCAGGACTGGGTGGCAGCAAGAGATCAAGCCAGCCTCGAACAGACAATACCGATCGACCCAACACCAAGTGGGCTTTCATTCAATCAATCAACGTTGAGGTCAGGGCTGTCATCGACCGCCAACCTCTGCTTGGGACAGGCCCCCTCCCAGACTGGCTACGACAGAAGAAGAGTATGACTGCCCTCACTACCTACATGGACAACATGTGTCTCTGGAGATGTCTAGAAGTCCACCGAGGAGCGAGGGCTGATAGAACTACAGCTCCTGCATGAGAGCTTGCCACACAGTTCTACGGCAAGACAGTGACAGTACCTGATGTCCACAAGACCTCGCTGGATCAGCTGGACAAGGTAGAGTTCAGATGCCATGAGGCTAGTGTGACTCGAATCCGCCAGAGTGAGCGTGTCTGCCAACGTCTACTCAGCTATGACGCAAATGCTCTGTACCCGTCAACGATGGACAAAGAGATGCCATGCGGTAAGGAGAAAGTGCGCCATTGGTATGGTGCCAGTGGGGTAGCTAGCTTTAAGGAGGCTCTCCTAGCAGACAGCTGATTTGGGTTTGCTGAGGTGGATACAGAGGTCCCTAAGGCTCTGTGGGCAAAGTTCGAGGAAATGCCTCCTCTCTTCTATAACCGTGAGTTATTGGCATATCTAAGGTGAACAGGGAGGAAGTGGTCCACCACCCAGAAGCTGGTCGGTGCCCTCTCTGGCAAGAGGTGGCTGCTGTATGCCCCCGACCGTCAAGAATATATAACCCATGGCCTGGAGATCACTGCTGTCTACCGCAACATAGACTATGAGGTCAAGCGCCAATTCAAGTGGTTTGTGGAGAATGTTACGGAGGCCCGCCCCTCGGGAGATGTAGATAAGAGCAAAGCGATCTTGGCAGATCTCTTCAAACTCCTCAGCAACAGTGCCTACGGAAGCTCATTGAGGCTTTAGAACATCATAGCAACACCAGCTTCACAAAGGATGAACACGTGGTAGACAAGTCCCTGCGTAGTGCATGGTTCGAAGATCTCGAGGAGATTGGTGAGTCATACGAGCTCCAGAGTCGCAAGCCGAGAATCACAATTCGGAGGCCCTTCCAGGTGGGGATAGCCGTTTATGAGCTCGCGAAGCTGCTAATGCTGGAGTTCTACTGTGACTTCCTCGATCGCTATGTAGCTCGTGACAGCTTTGAGTACCTACAGATGGACACTGACTCTGCGTATATCGTTATAGCAGGCTCCAACCTCGACGACGTCATTCGCCCTGAGATGCAAGCAAAGTACCAGGCTCATAAGCGGGACTGGTCAGCTTGGGACAAATGGTCTGGACGGACTCTGGGACTGTTCAAGATCGAGTTAGAAGGCTTTCGTGGCATCGCTCTCTGCTCCAAATGCTACTACGTTGAGAGCGCAGCTGCAAGTGATTGCTCAGCTAAGGGAATGTCAAAGTGGCAGAATGAGGTCTTTGCCAGAGGTTCTACAGCGCCCTACATGGCGGGGTGGACACAGCTAAAAACCAAGGCCTACGCATGCGCAACCATTTCCTGGGCGTATTGGTGTGGGAACAGTCTCTCTGCCAGTGTCCGATTCCACTGCTTAATGATAGCCTGGGCATGGCGATGCCCTACCTCGCCTCGCCTAACTGCCACACCATGTTTCCGCATGAGGGCTGCAGTCTCCCCTCTGAACTCCTTACACTCATCCACATGCACCAATTCCGGCCACTGGAGGGGATTTTGCGAAGCCTCGTAGACACCCTGGAATGCTTGGGCCACCTGGCCAGCTGACTTGTCTGTGAGCAGTACTGTCGCCTTGTACCTGCTGGCGACATCGACGATGGTGAGGGCATACTTGTTGGTCTTACGACCAACCGAGTTATGTGAAAGGAATAGAACATCTGCCTGGTGAACTCTGTTTGGGACAGTTTCCTCGAAATGGGCATGCCTGATGTGCCGTGGACGAGGTATGTATATCTGCCACATCGCCTGGTGGGTGAGCCACTGGCCAACTGTCTCCAATGTGAAGTTGTGGCCCTTGCGACGTGCAGCCTCGAGTAGTTGAGGGGGCTCACGGTAATATCCAGTAGGCTGATAGTAGAGTTCCCCAAGAAAGACGGTTGATAAACTCCCAGATTTCATCACTGCTATCCATGCCCGTCCTGTCACGCACAGCCTGGGTGAACTCTAAACAGACGAACAGACAGCCATCATACATTCGACCATCACTGAAGACCTCCTCAAACACCTCCGTACACTGGCATCTAATCTCTGCTGGATCCTCACTGAACAGTAGTTTATCGACCAACCCTCGGAAGTTCAGGGACTTGACCAGGTCGTACAGAGATGCCATCCTTATAAAGTATGGCTTAAATGTTCGGTGGCCCAGATGGCTGCGAGTCCTATGGCAACATAGGGTAGCCAAGGGCCTGCGACTCCGAAGAACGTACCTACTCCTGAGATGATGGCTGGTATGGCTTCAGAAATCTTCTCCCCCCAATGGAGCGCATTGTTGGCGATCTTGCTGACCATCTCGCCAGCCTTCGTTGTGAACAGAGCGATCAGAGCCCCAACGGCTGCTAGCGGACCGATAGACCCTTTTACGTAAGTGTGATAGATTCCTTTCGCTCTGTGTACTAGCTTGCAGTATTCAGGCGTGGTCTCCGCTACATCATCATACTCACCCGCAGTCTCCGCTAAATCGTAGTCGTCTGCATCATAATCCTTCTCCTCATCATAGTGCTCCTCATAATCCTCATCATCTATATCCTCGACTGGATCAGCCTCTGCTTCATACATTGCTCTGGCAATCCGTCGCTGGGGCAGTTATATAGTAGCTTTAAACTGTAGTCTATAGCATGGCCTCCGCAATTTTGAATTCGGGCGTGTTTGCCTTAGCGAACTGGGGACTCAGCTTCGCTGACAAGAAGGGGGCAGAGGTCGAGCGTGAGCGTCATAACCAGGCGATGGAGAAGCTGTTTAAGGAGAAGTATGAGTACAGCAAAGCACTCGAGCATATGTGCCAGAGGGAGGCACGCCGGCGACAACTCCGAGCTCAGGCCAAACAGAGCCTCAAAGAGGCAGATGAGAGTCTCGATGAGTACTACGAGCCTGTAAAGATATCTGAGCCAACGCTCGACTATAAAGCATCGACAGGTCATAAGACAGCACAGCTTATAGTAGTGGTGGCAGCTGCTGCAGTGATGACAGGAGTCGTGCTCTACACATGCTCAAGCTGAATACCTGATGTGTTCGACATGCATACCTTGGCATAGCAAAGTAAAGTACCGTCACACCTAATGAGCGCGTCCCAGCTATGATAGTTCCGATGTTGAAGCTAAGCCTGTTGCCCTGGTTGGGTGGGTTGTCCCTGCACCCGAGGTGGTGACGGCCCTCGAGTGGTGACTCGAGGTCGTCACTTCCACTGGTTAGGCGCAGAAGTGCATATGACTTAGTTTTCTGTCTGTAGAGTTGGCAATCAGCCAGCTCACGTACCTCACCAAGAACATTGGTCCTAGCAAACACAAGCTTGAAGTCGTCTAGCTTATCTACCTGCTGGATGGCTCCTCCCTTCTGAACCAGGTCCGCAACAGCAACACAGTCCGATGCAACACGATGCAATGGCAGCTCTACCCGTTGGTTAGCTGTGGCTTGGACCTGCTGGTGTTCTCGCTCCACATGCACGATCTGCTGGTTGGAACCCGTTTGCTTCAGCTCCTGGTCATTATCGTCATGCCAGACATGAATACTTAGAGCATTCATCGTCGCATCTGCGAGCTGCTCAGTGTACACCCGGAGGAAAAGCCTATCCTGCATGGCAGCCGGATTCACGTGTGTGTTCTCGAGGAGGGTTAAGAGTGGAACTGCCACGGGTTTCTCGACACCTGCCCTTAGTTCGAATTCCGTGAACCCCTCATTGCACCCACAGCGTAATACCACTTTCCCTTCGCATAGATGGTTGGGCCACGAGCCAGCGGATATAGGACTCGGTACTCATCGTTCACATAGGTGGTGTCCACGGTGCTGTTGCTCTGCACGATCTCACATCCGTTCAGAACCTGTGGGACGTCTACCGTCTGTTCTATTGTGCGCTGAAGCTTGAACTCGTGTGCCATGCTCTTGATCTCGTGGATCTGTGCCAAGATTGCAAAGGCAATGTACTTCCCAGCAGCAGACGGGTTCTCATCGTGTATACCGGGTTGAATGACCGTCAGGCAGTCCTTCCGAGGATCAGTGCAGTGCAATGTCGCGGGTGTAATGGCCCCATCTGGATGTTGCACATACTGCAGCATGTTTAAGGTCTGGGTATATAGAGGGGTTAAACGGCTGCCATGTTTGTTAAAGTTCTCCAGCAGATTGTCTATAGCAGCAGGACAAGTCGACACGACATTCACAGCCACAGCATGCACTGTCCCACTGTGACAGGGTCCGAGGACTGCTTTGTGACATCAACATTATCCACAAGTGAGCCAAGGTCACACCTCCGTCTGAAGCAGAGATACTGGCTGCCATAGAGGAAGGAGCGCCAGCTCGTAGTACAAAGGAACTCCTTACTCGGATACTGTACCGGAAGTTTGACAGCACCCAGGGCAAGGTACTACCCAACCTCCCTACGGCCGAACCAACAGTCCTGTTATTCTAGCTCTCCAAAGGGCGAGGGTCGAACCCAAAGATCTACTAACGGTCAGGAACAGGGTGCCGTATTTAGCCTCCATAGCCAGGAAGAGCGAGAGATGCTGGATAGACTCCAGTCTGGAGCAAATAACTACTTCAGGGGGGATGTCAGTGCCACTGTAGCGGAGAGCAACGACTCCGGTAATGCAGAAGGTACTCAGGAGGGGGTCACTTCAACAAAAAAGGGCGCAGGAGATTGGCCGGTGATCTGCCAGCATCTGCAAAATTCCCAGATAACTACCAGGACTACCTCATCAAATCCCCTCATAAGTCAGATTCTAAGCGCGGATGGCTAATGTGGGTCTACCGTGAGAAGAACCAGATGAAGAGAATCACAAAAGATTACCCTTAGTGGATAGAGTTTAAGCGAGAGTACGGATCTGACGAAGTAGCTTCTGATGAAGTAGCTTCTGACGAAGGTCCTCAAGACTCTGACGAAGTAGCTTCTGACAAAGGTCCTCAAGATTCTGAGGAAGTAGCGGAGACCGCGAACGAAGTTCCTCAGCCTTCTGGTGAATGAAAAAAGTTGCGGCAGCTGCGACAGTCTGTCAGCGATGACGCATAGAGAAGGCTAGTTTCCTGGCTGGATTCAGCTTGTAGATGGCTTGAAGTGTGACAGCTCAGATGAAGCGGTACAGGTCAGCTGCCCTCTGTACACCTGCGATAAAGACTCCTTTGGTCTCCTTGAGGGTTAGGCTGTTGCATATGGTCTCGAGCAGTGCACGCCCATACTTGGAGCTGAAGTATAGTGACCAGGCATTGTGGCGGATGTCTGGTGAGATCTCGCGGGTGTACTTCTGCCCGATGCGCCTGGTGATGTTGCTGAGGTAGGTGACTGTCTTTTGGTCCATTGCAGGGTCATCGATAACTAGACGAAGTGGTTCTGTCAGTCAGGCTGCCAGCAGCGTCTCCGTCAGTGCTTGCAGGTTCTGCGTCTTGGTGATTGGGCTATTGTACCATTGATCATTACTGTCAACCACCTCAGCGGCAGAGTCAGACACCAGAAGGATGTATTGAGAGTGTAGATGTTTGGCCAGGAGAGCCCGCAGCAAGATGTTTTTCCCATGTCCTGATGGGGCAATGATCAGCACCACATGGCCAGCATCATTAGCCTACTGTCGAATGGGACCGACATGCATGCGGAGGATGGTTAGCAATTGGTCGGCGGTAGCCTCGTCTATATCTGGGAGACTAAACGGCAGTACTTCCTGCACCAGCTCTTTCGTCTGCAGAGCGGAGAATCCTGCACCTCCGGCGGATACGAAGGATGCAATGAAGGCCTCAAGAATAAAATCCCAGCAGCAGCTGAGAAGATAGCATAGAGGACCTGTGTCAGCACCCACAGTGTCTAGTGCATCCAGTATCTGTATGATACATGCACTGGAAGCCATGACTATCCTGTGGTCTTAAACGGCAAATTAAAGAACCCTGTCCTCTTCACCTCTGTTAGCCGGAGGCTGTCGATAGCACCTCCACCTGTTTGGCCATCGACAGTGATACGGCTCAGGCTGAGGGTGCCTATCTTGATATTCTCTCCATCCTGTTGGAATAAGCTCCGTGGTTTCAGGAGATCTTTAACCCGGTCCTGTGCATAGGACTCAGCCATAACCTTGATGGCTCCAGCTTCATCGACTCCGAGCATACCTCACATCGTCGCCCTCTCCTTGATGCCCATCCACATGTATACAGTCTTGGCCTTGTTAATGGCCGATTGTCCTACCATATCAGTGTTCCAGATGGGATCACGGATGGGGTGGTACCTCGGATCTCATCATAGGTTCATCCATTATTAAAGGAATAAATGAACGTGGCCTTAACCAGTCAGTTCATGTTATCTGCTGTAGAGGGGCAAAGATTGAACGTATATTGGAGGTATTATATTCGATGGATCTGCAACACTACAAACACATTATTGTAATGGCAGGATCAAACAATTCCGACGGTGACATACGTGACGCTCTCAAAGCATTGGAGGGGCTGGTGTGTGATCTTCATGTGTTAGTCCCGCAAAGCAAATTGTACATCTGTGAACTGTGTCCATTTGCAGACAACCCACGTCGGCAGGAATTCGTTCGGAACTTTAATCGCCATCTGGATGTGCGGGCACAGTTCTTAAATTTCACCGTTATCGAGTCGTCAGAGCTATTCTACGCCAACAACGCTCCGGCTAGAATTAACAATGAACTTTACTTCGCGGATAAACTGCACATCAACAGGACTGGCTCCAGTCTATTGGTACAATGCATAAACAACTATGTGTCGATCATTGTAAGGCCTGCATGTCAGTACTGCGGTGAACCCAACCATAGACCTTCATCGTGCCGACACGGTCAACCGGTCCGATGCCGAGGGTTTTTATCACCCATGGTCATAAAGCCAATCGGTGTCCACGAGCATAGGGGTCCGGCCAAGAAGAAGCGCCAACGCTAGCTACGGATTATCGGGCAAGAGGTGATGATCACACTGGACGCAACGCAAATTTGGGTAAGAGTCTAAATAATAATATTAATAATAATAATAATAATAATAATAATAATAATAATAATAATAATAATGATAATAATAAGGATGATGATGGTGATGATGATGTTGATGATGCCATTATTTACAATGTATCTATCTCTAACAGATTTGATAAGTTACTTATTAATGATCTTAATAGAAATATGGATGCGGAAACCATTGACACATTTGTTGCCGTTGTTGATGAGTACACACCTGTTCCTTCCATATCGCTTGACGATGTACGTAGCCGCGTCATGGTTACAAATAATGTAATCATGCCAGCCACCACATCCACCATTACCACAATAAAAAATGATGGTGATGATGAGGATGCACCATCTGCTGCTACTGCTACTGCTGCCACTACTGCTGCTACTACTGCTGCTACTGCTACTACTGCTTCTACTACTACTGCTGCGGCTACTGCTGCCGCTGCTGCTGCTGCTAATGATGATGATTATGATGATGATGATGATGATGATGATGATGATGATGATGATGATAATGATTATGATGATATTGGCAATAATAATAATAATAATAATAATAATAATAATAATAATAATAATAATATGACTAAATTAAATCAGTAATGGCAATCAGTAATGGAAATATTTCATCTTGAACAATTAGTAAAAACTGCGACTAGAATAACCGAGAAAACAGCTACGCTAATAGATCATATATACGTTACAGAGCAAACAAAATTTACGTCAGTAAGCGTAGGCGATTTTGCGTCAAGCGACCATTCTCCCGTTTTTGGTATGCGTCAGAATCTTAGGCAAAAATCGCGCAGTCACCATTCTATAAAATGTAGATGCAAGAAGAGGTTTAACAATCAGAAATTTCTTCAAACATTGTCGAATATAATTGGGAGATAATGGATTTGCTAAATGATCCTAATGAAGCTCTACACATATGGCAGGACGCATTCATAGATATTTTGAATAATCACGCTTCCATTATCGAACGTAGAGTCAAACGTTTCTGCCAGCCTTGGTGGATAAACGATGACATTTTAAAAGCAATTAAAGACAGAGATTACTATAAAATGGTTAAGAACATGATTAAATACAAACAGTTTAAACATAAAGTAATGCTGCTAATTGAACGTTCTAAGCAAAACTACTTCAGCACAGCGTTGGTTGACAATAAAAAGAATTATTCGAATATATGGAACATTATGCAAAGCATCAATCCAAAAGCGAACAAAATGCCATTGGTTTTGCACGATATTGACGGAAATGAAATTAGAGACATGGAAAAAAACTGCGAAATGTTTAATCAATATTTCACTACTGTTGCCGTTAATCTAGCAAATTCCATAAATACACACGCCTACGCAATATCAAATGACCCTAAAACGTACGTTAGAAATAAAAAGTCCCAAGCGAAATTAAATTCAAAATCCTAAAAACAAATAAGTCTGCCGGTTTTGACGGGCTGAATGCACATTTCCTCAAATTAGCAGCACCAGTCATAGTGCCATCAATAACACGTATTATTAATATAAGCATCAATACGGGCGTGTTTTTGATAGTGTGGAAGTGCGCAAAGGTAAAACCGTTATTCAAATCAGACAACAAAGGAGATATTAGTAATTATAGACCCAGATCTTTTTTACCGATTCTGTCCAAAATTATTGAACGACATGTTCACAATCATTTGTACACATTTCTAAGTAATTATGATTTACTGAATGACGCGCAGTCAGGATTCAGGCCAAAACATTCATATGAGACTGCATTACTTAAATTAGTAGAAAAATGGCGATTTGCAATAGATAATGGCGAGTTTGTAGGCGCTATTTTAATAGATTTTAAGAAAGCATTCGTCTTAGTTAATCATAGTATATTGTTAGAAAAGTTAGGCATTTATAAATTTGATTCGTTAACGCTAAAGTGATTTTCATCTTATTTAGAAAATAGATATCAATATGTAGCCATTTCTGATAAGGTGTCTGATCATTTACCAGTAAGTGTAGGTGTACCGCAAAGTTCGGGTTTGGGACCACTCTTGTATATATTATATGTAAACGATCTTCAAATGGGTGTAAATAGTAACATTGGCATGTATTGGGATGATACGACTATGCACTGTAATTTTGATAGCTTGCCAAAGATAAAAGAACAACTAACTTCTGATATGGCTTTGATACAGAATTGGTGTCAAAATAATAAAACGGTTGTAAATACGGAGAAAACTAAACTATTACTCATAAGCAGTGCAAACAAACGAAAGCAGATTAACCATGAAGAAATGAAGATACCGATGTATAATGGCGAGTTAGGAATAGTAAATGAAGCAAAACTTTCAGGCTTATATATTAATGACAACCTTTCATGGCAACAGCGCATTAGCAAACTTTGTAACAAGATCGCTTCACTTATTTATATCCTAAAGAAAAATAAGAAATATATGAATGTTGGAGAACGAAACCTGTTTTATAAGGCATATATCCTTTCCCATATAGACTACTGTTGTCTTGTGTATTATGCCAGTTCTCCTACATTGCTAAATAAGCTTGAAAAATTACAAAAACGTGCAGCTAGAATAATATTAGAAGTACCCTATAGGACCGCGTCACAAGAAATGTACGAAACATTGAACTGGACAACATTAACTTGGAGAATGTCAATTAAGACCAATATCATGACATATAAATCATTATACGGCCTTGCACCTATCTACATGAAAGACATGTTTACGTTGGTAGAAGACACGCATTCTCGACATTTACGGTCGAAGACGAACAGTCTATTAAAGCCTCCAAAAATAGGAACAGATTACGCGAGGTACAGTTTCACATACATGGCAACGCAAATGTGGAATTCTGTACCCATTAATACTAAGCATTCGTCAATACTTAGGTCATTCACATCAAACATACAAGAGAGATGAACATCAACTAATAATAATAATAATAATAATAAAAATAATAATAAAAATAATAATAATAAAAATAATAATAATAATAATATTAATAATAATAATAATAATAATAATAATAATAATAATAATAATAATAATAATAATAATCTGTTCTTCTTCACTACGTTGCCACATCTGCCTTGGAGACACAGTTTTGGTCCTCTGAAGCGCCGAAAACGCTTTGGGATTCACAACGGTCTTCGACACGTGCCAGGCTTTCCGTTGGGACAATTATAATATGATAATTTAGAGCTATGATGAAAAATGACTTTTACTATTACAATCGCTGCTACTACTACTACTACTACTACTACTACTACTACTACTACTACTACTACTACTACTACTACTACTACTACTACTACTACTACTACTACTACTACTACTACTAATACTACTACTAGTACTACTACTACTACTACTACTACTACTACTACTACTACTACTACTACTACTACTACTACTACTACTACTACTACTACTACTACTACTACTACTACTACTACTACTACTATTACTACTACTACTACTACCACCGCCGCCGGCGCCGCCGCCGCTGTTGCTGCTGCTGCTACTACCACTACTACTACTACTACTACTACTACTACTACTACTACTACTACTACTACTACTACTACTACACTACTACTACTACTACTACTACTACTACTACTACTACTACTACTACTACTACTACTACTACTACTACTACTACTATCATAGAATTATGAATATTACACACATGTAATTGTTACTGTACTGCAAATACTCTACCACCACAGTCGTTATGTACATTTATATAAAGTGAACTTGAACATGACGGATTTAATACATATTCTGTTTAATATTTTGGGGCTAATATAATCGTCAGTGTGTCAGTATATCAGACATATGAAAACTGGTCGGCCAATCCGTGAATTTTAGTCTTGGTGCGGTGGTCCAGTGGAAAGATGCCTGGTTGCTGATGCTATGCGGAGTTGCAGAATGGCGGTTCGATCCCCCGACCGGGAGATGATGATCAACAAATTAAACTAATGGGTGCATCACTGTCGGCTAAGTTAGCACATGGAAATTGAAGCCGCACGTTGCCAGCGCGTCAATAAAATAAAAATACATATACTGCCAGAGCCGTGCTGGAGTCAGAGTACAATAGGCGTAAAAGCCTAGGATTGAATTGTGGCGGGTGCATCCACAGATAGTCCCATACGAATCGTCAGTGTATCTGTATATCAGACATGTGAAAACTGGTCGGCCAATCCTTGAATTTTATTCTTGGTGCGGTGGTCCAGTGGAAAGATGCCGGGTTGCTAATGCTATGCGGAGTTGCAGAATGGCGGTTCGATCCCCCGACCGGGAGATGGTGATCAACAAATTAAACTAATGGGTGCTACTGCCAGAGCCGTGCTGGAGTCAGAATACAATAGGCGTAAAAGCCTAGGATTGAATTGTGGCGGGTGCATCCACAGATAGTCCCATATGAATCGTCAGTGTGTCAGTATATCAGACATGTGAAAACTGGTCGGCCAATCCTGGACTTTTAGTTTTGGTGCGGTGGTCCAGTGGAAAGATGCCTAGTTGCTAATGCTATGCGGAGTTGCAGAATGGCGGTTCGATCCCCCGACCGGGAGATGGTGATCAACAAATTAAACTAATGGGTGCATCACTGTCGGCTAAGTTAGCACATGGAAATTGAAGCCGCACGTTGCCAGCGCATCAATAAAATAAAAATACATATACTGCCAGAGCCGTGCTGGAGTCAGAGTACAATAGGCATAAAAGCCTAGGATTGAATTGTGGCGAGTGCATCCACAGATAGTCCATATGAATCGTCAGTGTGTCAGTATATCAGACATGTGAAAACTGGTCGGCCAATCCTTGACTTTTAGTCTTGGTGCGGTGGTCCAGTGGAAAGATGCCTGGTTGCTGATGCTATGCGGAGTTGCAGAATGGCGGTTCAATCCCCCGACCGGGAGATGGTGATCAACAAATTAAACTAATGGGTGCAGCACTGTCGGCTAAGTTAGCACATGGAAATTGAAGCCACACGTTTCCAGCGCGTCAATAAAATAAAAATACATATACTGCCAGAGCCGTGCTGGAGTCAGAGTACAATAGGCGTAAAAGCCTAGGATTGAATTGTGGCGGGTGCATCCACAGATAGTCCCATACGAATCGTCAGTGTGTCTGTATATCAGACATGTGAAATCTGGTCGGCCAATCCTTGAATTTTAGTCTTGGTGCGGTGGTCCAGTGGAAAGATGCCTGGTTGCTGATGCTATGCGGAGTTGCAGAATGGCGGTTCAATCCCCCGACCGGGAGATGGTGATCAACAAATTAAACTAATGGGTGCAGCACTGTCGGCTAAGTTAGCACATGGAAATTGAAGCCACACGTTTCCAGCGTATCAATAAAATAAAAATACATATACTGCCAGAGCCGTGCTGGAGTCAGAGTACAATAGGCGTAAAAGCCTAGGATTGAATTGTGGCGGGTGCATCCACAGATAGTCCCATATGAATCGTCAGTGTGTCAGTATATCAGACATGTGAAAACTGGTCGGCCAATCCTTGACTTTTCTTCTTGGTGCGGTGGTCCAGTGGAAAGATGCCTGGTTGCTAATGCTATGCGGAGTTGCAGAATGGCGGTTCGATCACCCGACCGGGAGATGGTGATCAACAAATTAAACTAATGGGTGCATCACTGTCGGCTAAGTTAGCACATAGAAATTGAAGCCGCACGTTGCCAGCGCGTCAATAAAATAAAAATACATATACTGCCAGAGCCGTGCTGGAGTCAGAGTACAATAGGCATAAAAGCCTAGGATTGAATTATGGCGGGTGCATCCACAGATAGTCCCATATGAATCGTCAGTGTGTCAGTATATCAGACATGTGAAAACTGGTCGGCCAATCCTTGAATTTTAGTCTTGGTGCGGTGGTCCAGTGGAAAGATGCCTGGTTGCTGATGCTATGCGGAGTTGCAGAATGGCGGTTCGATCCCCCGACCGGGAGATGGTGATCAACAAATTAATCTAATGGGTGCGTCACTGTTGGCTAAGTTAGCACATGGAAATTGAAGCCGCACGTTGCCAGCGCGTCAATAAAATTAAAATACATATACTGGCAGAGCCGTGCTGGAGTCAGAGTACAATAGGCGTAAAAGCCTAGGATTGAATTGTGGCGGGTGCATCCAAAGATAGTCCCATATGAATCGTCAGTGTGTCAGTATATCAGACATGTGAAAACTGGTCGGCCAATCCTTGACTTTTAGTCTTGGTGCGGTGGTCCAGTGGAAAGATGCCTGGTTGCTGATGCTATGCGGAGTTGCAGAATGGCGGTTCGATCCCCCGACCGGGAGATGGTGATCAACAAATTAAACTAATGGATGCATCACTGTCGGCTAAGTTAGCAGTTAGCACATGGAAATTGAAGCCGCACGTTGCCAGCGCGTCAATAAAATAAAAATACATATACTGCCAGAGCCGTGCTGGATTCAGAGTACAATAGGCGTAAAAGCCTAGGATGGAATTGTGGCGGGTGTATCCACAGATAGTCCCATATGAATCGTCAGTGTGTCAGTATATCAGACATGTGAAAACTGGTCGGCCAATCCTTGACTTTTAGTCTTGGTGCGATGGTCCAGTGGAAAGATGGCTGGTTGCTGATGCTATGCGGAGTTGCAGAATGGCGGTTCGATCCCCCGACCGGGAGATGGTGATCAACAAATTAAACAAATGGGTGCATCACTGTCGGCTAAGTTAGCACATGGAAATTGAAGCCGCACGTTGCCAGCGCGTCAATAAAATAAAAATACATATACTGCCAGAGCCGTGCTGGATTCAGAGTACAATAGGCATAAAAGCCTAGGATTGAATTGTGGCAGGTGCATCCACAGATAGTCCCATATGAATCGTCAGTGTGTCAGTATATCAGACATGTGAAAACTGGTCGGCCAATCCTTGACTTTTAGTCTTGGTGCGGTGGTCCAGTGGAAGGATGCCTGGTTGCTGATGCTATGCGGAGTTGCAGAATGGCGGTTCGATCCCCCGACCGGGAGATGGTGATCAACAAATTAAACTAATGGGTGCATCACTGTCGGCTAAGTTAGCACATGGAAATTGAAGCCGCACGTTGAGAGCGCGTCAATAAAATAAAAATACATATACTGCCAGAGCCGTGCTGGAGTCAGAGTACAATAGGCGTAAAAGCCTAGGATTGAATTGTGGCGGGTGCATCCACAGATAGTCCAATACGAATTGTCAGTGTGTCTGTATATCAGACATGTGAAATCTGGTCGGCCAATCCTTGAATTTTAGTCTTGGTGCGGTGGTCCAGTGGAAAGATGCCTGGTTGCTGATGCTATGTGGAGTTGCAGAATGGCGGTTCAATCCCCCGACCGGGAGATGGTGATCAACAAATTAAACTAATGGGTGCAGCACTGTCGGCTAAGTTAGCACATGGAAATTGAAGCCGCACGTTGCCGGCGCATCAATAAAATAAAAATACATATACTGCCAGAGCCATGCTGGAGTCAGAGTACAATAGGCGTAAAAGCCTAGGATTGAATTGTGGCGGGTGCATCCACAGATAGTCCCATATGAATCGTCAGTGTGTCAGTATATCAGACATGTGAAAACTGGTCGGCCAATCCTTGACTTTTAGTCTTGATGCGGTGGTCCAGTGGAAAGATGCCTGGTTGCTGATGCTATGCGGAGTTGCAGAATGGCAGTTCGATCCCCCGACCGGGAGATGGTGATCAACAAATTAAACTAATGGGTGCATCACTGTCGGCTAAGTTAGCACATGGAAATTGAAGCCGCACGTTGCCAGCGCGTCAATAAAATAAAAATACATATACTGCCAGAGCCGTGCTGGAGTCAGAGTACAATAGGCGTAAAAGCCTAGGATTGAATTGTGGCGGGTGCATCCACAGATAGTCCCATACGAATCGTCAGTGTGTCTGTATATCAGACATGTGAAATCTGGTCGGCCAATCCTTGAATTTTAGTCTTGGTGCGGTGGTCCAGTGGAAAGATGCCTGGTTGCTGATGCTATGCGGAGTTGCAGAATGGCGGTTCAATCCCCCGACCGGGAGATGGTGATCAACAAATTAAACTAATGGGTGCAGCACTGTCGGCTAAGTTAGCACATGGAAATTGAAGCCGCACGTTGCCAGCGCATCAATAAAATGAAAATACATATACTGCCAGAGCCATGCTGGGGTCAGAGTACAATAGGCGTAAAAGCCTAGGATTGAATTGTGGCGGGTGCATCCACAGATAGTCCCATATGAATCGTCAGTGTGTCAGTATATCAGACATGTGAAAACTGGTCGGCCAATCCTTGACTTTTAGTCTTGGTGCGGTGGTCCAGTGGAAAGATGCCTAGTTGCTGATGCTATACAGGGTTGCAGAATGGCGGTTCGATCCCCCGACTGGGAGATGGTGATCAACAAATTAAACTAATGGGTGTATCACTGTCGGCTAATTTAGCACATGGAAATTGAAGCCGCACGTTGCCAGCGCGTCAATAAAATAAAAATACATATACTGCCAGAGCCGTGCTGGAGTCAGAGTACAATAGGCGTAAAAGCCTAGGATTGAATTGTGGCGGGTGCATCCACAGATAGTCCCATATGAATCGTCAGTGTGTCAGTATATCAGACATGTGAAAACTGGTCGGCCAATCCTTGACTTTTATTCTTGGTGCGGTGGTCCATTGGAAAGATGCCTGGTTGCTGATGCTATGCGGAGTTGCAGAACGGCGGTTCGATCCCCCGACTGGGAGATGGTGATCAACAAATTAAACTAATGGGTGCATCACTGTCGGCTAAGTTAGCACATGGAAATTGAAGCCGCGCATTGCCAGCGCATCAATAAAATAAAAATACATATACTGCCAGAGCCGTGCTGGAGTCAGAGTACAATAGGCGTAACAGCCTAGGATTGAATTGTGGCGGGTGCATCCACAGATAGTCCCATATGAATCGTCAGTGTGTCAGTATATCAGACATGTGAAAACTGGTCGGCCAATCCTTGACTTTTAGTCTTGGTGCGGTGGTCCAGTGGAAAGATGCCTGGATTTAATACATATTCTGTTTAATATTTTGGGGCTAATATGGCTGGACGCAGATGCTGCCTTAGGTAGCTACAGCGTCCGGTCAAATAAGTTTCCCAAAATATTATAACAGCTTAGCTGTTACCTTGAAGAGACTCGCAACTAGTATAAGTCTGCCTGTCTGCCTCCCTACATATCTGCCTGCCTGCCTGCCTGCCTGCCTGCCTCCCTGTCTGCCTGCCCGCCCGCCCGCCTGTGTGTCTCAGGGAGTGCGTGCATGCGTGCGTGTAAGTGCAATTATTGTACATATGTCCATTTGTACATACCTGGCGTGTATATAATTATATATTATTGTACATAGTGTATATATGTTTTGAGGGCCTCGGGAACATCAGGCCACTGACGATGTACCCTCTTGAAATAAAGATTATTATTATTATTATTATTATTATTATTATCTCCCGCTGGTCTCCCTTCTCATCGAAGTCTAGGAAGGAGATACGGGCAACAGTGTCCTCTGAACCGAGGCGTGCCTCGCCCAAATGAGCAAGATAGCCTAGCTCTTTGCTTTCTAGGTCTGACAGAGTGACAGAGTCATAGTCAATATATATATATATATACACACGGCTTAAACCCACTAGTTATACCCCAGTGAAATAGTTGGGCATAGGAGGGCCACGCAGTCGGCCAAGGGAATAGGTAGCAGTGCTCAGGGTACCGGCCCTCTCCGCAGGAGCACACCCTGTGGGCGGTCCACCTTTCCCGGGCATTAGCGATCCTCAGGCCGCGTGCTCGACTATGGGCTACACACCGCCCTCCGGCACGCCATACCTCATATGCTGCAGGGGTCTCGTGATCCATCTCTCACTATTCAGAGGGGATAAACGTAGGCGACGATGATCTCAGCCATTGCACTCGTTGCTAGCCCTAGAACCGCGGCCTCCATTAGTGTAACACGTTCATCCATGATCTTGGCAGTGTAGGAGGCACCACTGAGGGCGATCTTTGGGATGGGGTGAGTTATTCCGAGACAGTGCCCGGCCACCCCACTCACCACTGCAGCGAGGACAGCCACAGTGGTGGCAGAAAGAACCTCACTACACCCTGTCATCTTCACCACGACCACATTCGCCGCCACGTTACTGGCAACATGGACTGGCAGAGGTTTTGCATTTTGGTCAGTAACTTATGTGGCCCAGTCCACAGCAGGTTCTCCACATTCTGAAGACTCGCCTGGCTCTCTGGCAGTTGCTTCACGATCTGTACCGTTGACGTGATTGTTTAAGCACTGAGTATACAACGCGGTTAAACGTCTGCGTCCCGTGTCGAGAGAGCTAATAAGATCTTCCCGGTCTGCATCTGCCAGGTGGCCGTGTTGGTACTCAGGAATATTCATCTCTCTATTGAGGCATCTTAAACATGCCCAGGCTCACGCTATGCGAGAAGTACTATGATGTCTTCTGGAGGGAGTTGAAGGACTACAAGAAGAAGACACCAGATCAGCTCGGTCAGCTCTCCGGTGCTAAGCTGACAGAGGAGCTGACAGCTGTGAAGCTCTATCTAGGATTTGGCAAGCGACAGATCTTCTTCCTCGAATACCTTATCATGGGCGGGAGTATCGTCGAGCAGCTCCTGTGAGTTAAAGGTTTCGACAAGAATGGGGAGTATCTGTCAGATGTGTTCAAACAGTTGCAGATTGCTATGGCCTCACCAGACTCAGAGCTGAACAAGGCTCTGCGATACTACAAGCTGGAAAAAGGATGTACTGCCGAACCCTCCAGCCCTTGGATGTGCATGTTGGCAGCGGGTATGGGGGCTGTAGGGCATGCCAAGCTGGTTCAGTGTCTCACCATGGTCCCCACTGCTACTGTAGAGAGTCAGGATAGTCTTATAGCTGATTTGCTAGAGGCAGAGTAGGCTGATCCCGAGCGCCACGATAGCTAGGCCTGACACCGCACGTAGAGCTACCACGGGAAGCGGTGTCGTATTGACTGGCTGCCGTGTCGGGTCGCCTGGAGCTGCCGTGTCGACTGGCTGCAGTGTCAGGGTCGGAACGACTGTATGGCTCGTACTATGCGTAGGTGCGTTGATGGCAGTATTGAAGCTGAAGTGGACACCGGCGGAACTCCCCTCGACTATCATGTTGTTAAAGCCCCTGACTTGGAGGCCCTCGATGTTCATGATCATGTTGCTCGGAATCAACCGTAGGTGTGACAAAATAGCAAAGTCAAGTTTGTGACATGCTTTCTGCAACCCCTGCTGGAAATTAGCAATACGACTACTGGGGTCTGACACGATGATCATATTCTCAACGGGATTGATGAACATGGCCTGGACCCTGCTCCACTGACACCATCTTTGGAATGCCGCAGCTGGGTCTGTGCCGTAAGGAGGCAGTAGCACAGTGCTTCCAGGGACTGGTTGATCCGAACGTTCCCGGTTGGTGTGAGGCCTGATGTGGTATGTGGGACAAAGTACTTCCACACATCTGGATAGTCCTGCCGCAAGCCAGTGATGTGCATATTTTGCACCAGTGCTATAGTGCCGGAGAATGTCTCTGTCTTCCGATGGCCTACTCGTCGGGGGAGGGGGGTCGATAGGGGAATCCAGAGTAGTCACGTCTCGGGTCACCGTACATAACCCCTAGACGGCTGTTGTCACCACCATGCCACCGATAGTCTGGGTGAGCGCTGAACTCTCTCTCTAGTCTGCTGGCCGCTGAGACGCTATGACTGTTGAGCTGTGGCTCGAAGGCGTTTGTATCAAGGGGGGCTTGCACCCAGCTCATGGAGGATTCGTTGCACCGTGACATACACGTGGAATCTGAGACAGCTGGCGATGAGCACAGCTTCAGGAGTACCAGAATAGGAGTGAAGCAGGGTAGAACTTACTCCACCTCCTGCCATGGCACACCACACGGCAAAGATCAGCTGCTGATTCCAGTATGAGGGGCTTGGAGCAGCCATCCAAGTATGAGCTTGTTTCGCATCCTTGATGGTGATGGAGTAGTTGGTCAGCGGTCGTGGGTTGATGGAGAAGCTGGTTTGGGCCCGTCCATCCACTGTGATGGAGAACAGTGTTAGCTCTGGTATATCATCCAGTAGACCTCTCAGGCCAGTCAAGGGTGTACCCAGGAGGGGCTGTTGGCTCCGGATGACTGTCATGAGGTTCAGTGGGAAAGACATCTATACTGGTGTTCTTAAAGTTACCGTACAGGCAGCACACTATCTGTAGCCATCTCGACTCCGGAGACCAGTGAGGGGACCTCGCCGTAACATCTCGTTTTTTAACTCCTCCATATCAACCCACCCGCTGGAGCCTTTGAGGTATTGCTGTCGCACTTTAGGTTTCTCTGTGTGGTACAGGCCTTGGACCTTCAATATATGGTGCTACTCGGTGACCTGGCCATCCTCGAGAGTTTTGCTGACGGGCTCGTCGATAGGCCGTGGCATACTCTGTGCCAGTGCCATGTACTTAACATGCTTCGCCAGCCTCATATTGATCTGCCGCTGCCCTACCCCCAAGCCCGTGGCCAAGACAGTGGCGGCTAGTGTCACGCCCCCCAGCGGGATGGCGACGATGGACCCCACCGCTGTAGCGAGAGTGGCCACAGCAGCCACCCCAGCACTGGCTCCATTCACACCCGCAGCAGTGGATGTATGCGCGAGGACGTTGTAGGCTGTCTTATATCTCTAAATGGGCATCCGATATTCCATCCGTGCTGGCATATATGTTAATGGAGGGGCTGTCAAACAGGTGATTTACAGGTGTGAACAGGCTAGGACTGATAGCTTTCCGTGGGTTGCTATTGGAACCTTGGAGCTACTCTATCACTTCCCGGCCGACTTCCACCAGTGAGTTGCTGTGTGCATTGCCCAGAGATTGATGTAGCACATCGGCGTGTATGTATGTTGTATCAACATAGATGTCCACAGAATCGTGTTTCAGTACGATTTCCCGAGGAGGAAGTACATCCTTGAGCCGCTGATTGAGCTCTAGGATACAGAGGTGGCAGACATCAACACCCTAAATAACAACTTCAACTTTCCTCTGGTCAAACTCTATTCGAGCGGTGCCCCGCCGATGGCCCATGATGGCCTGCTATTGACCCTGGCAAAACACTTGCAGTTCATATTTGAGAAGAATGAAGTGTGGTACCGCGCTGGACCGGGAGGTGACTAGCAAACATGGTTGCCCCTATATAGGCCTCCCGCAGTCATTGCCTTCGAGGTTACTCCCCTCTCCAATGTTGTGAAAAAGGATTGGACAGTTCGAAAGCTCTACAATCGGGGATCATCCTTCCTCACCTACATAGGTAAAGGTGTCTCCCTGATGAGGGTGGGTCACCGGATCGGGGCTACAGGGGGAAAGCTCCTGCTGCGTCGTCCATTCGATGGACCAGAAGAAGCTGTTAACCTCCAGGAGGGCACCCTACCGGTAGATGGTGTGTCATATGTCTCCACAGTCAAGGGTGCTACTAAACTGCTTCAGCGAGTCAGACTCACTAGCCCGCGAATGACTCATATGGTGCTTGAGCTACGTTTCTTAGCCGGCGGCAGGGTGAAGCAGCTTTCCCCTGTCCCTGACGGGATGAAGATCCCTATCAATCCGGATGGATCAGGGCTCGATCTTGCACACATATTTCTCGAGGAGTTCACTGTTCGGTTTAACTCTTCATATATAGCCATGATTCTCATCATACTGCTCGTGCTGGCATCTACAGCAGTGGCACAGGGCGATGAAACTGCCATGATATTGGATGCCAAGTGGACCCACTTCCGGGATGACCCCCAGTACAATCCTTGTGTCGACCCCTTGCGGAGAAACATTTACGACCGCTTTCACCCACATATAGTGATCGAGTCTGTCTGCCACTTCTATGGGGTGGAGAGGGTAGGCCGTGTTTGTCTGCGGGAGACCCCTGTTCAGCAACAGATTCTCTGCGTATCATGTGAACATGCCAGAGTCTGCCATGATTCAAATGCTAATCACTTTAGCCTCCTCCCAGGTGAACATTGTCAAGGTAGATGGAAGCCCCTATGGGTGGTCCCATCATGCCGATGTGACTCTGGCAGAGACTACGTGTTTGTCTGAGCCTACACAGAATAGAGAGAGAGAGAGGCGCTGTGGTTGATGGCAATCAGTGGTGTATATCACTGTCTAGGCTTGTCTCTAAATGGGCGTTCAACCCCTGGTAGTAGTGGTGTCGGGATGATCCTACCTCTCTTGCAACCATTCGGCGATCCGTGGTGGACCCCGCAACCTATGCCCGAGGGATTGAGAGGGCAGTGGGGGCCACGGATCGCCGAACGACATCTGTCCATCGTAGGTGGCCCAGTAGGCCCTATTATGCATGAAGTGTTCCCGGTGGAAGAAGATGTCAATCTGGTCCCCATGAACCTCAGCCGTTTCCATTTGTCTAAATGGAAATTTTCGAGCATACTCTGAGGGAGGTGGTATCATTTTGACCCCGACACTACTACTTATACCTTCCAAGTACATAACTTCCATTGGGGGATATTATTTCATGGCCAATTTAACGCCCATGAAATAATGTACCCCCCTCCAAAGTATGGGAATCGAAACATATATGTACTTTCACAACCCATTAATATGGTAGGGTGGCCCAAATATAAAGTTTTACAACCAGACATATCAATTCTCCACCCTCTAGTACTGGGTATTTACATATACCGTCCCAGTACATAACTTCCATTGGGGGGGGGGCATTATTTCATGGCCAATTTAACGCCCATGAAATAATTCCCCCCCCCCCCCTCTCCAAAGTCTCTGAATCGAAACATATATGTACATTCACAACACATTAATATTGTAGTGTGCCCCAAATATAAGGTTTTGCAACCAGACATATCAAATCTCCACCCTCCAGCACTGGGTTTTTACATAAACCTTCCCAGTACATAACTTCCATTGGGGGGGGGGACATTATTTCATGGCCAATTTAATGCCCATGAAATAATGTCCCCCCCCCCACCAAAGTATGGGAATCGAAACATATATGTATTTTCACAACCCATTAATATGGTAGGGTGGCCACAATATAAAGTTTTACAACCAGACATATCAAATCTCCACCCCATTGGGGTGGGGGGGGGCATTATTTCATGGCCAGTTAACGCCCATGAAATAATGTCCCCCTCCAAAGTATGGGAATCGAAACATATATGTACTTTCACAACCCATTAATATGGGAGGGTGCCCCAAATATTAACCTTTACAACCAGACACATCTAATCACCACCCCCTAGCCATGGGAATTTACATTTACTTTCAAAGTACATAACTTCCATTGGGGGACATTGTTACATGGCCAATTTAATGCCCAACAAATAATGCCCCCCTCCAATGTATGGGAATCGAAACCTATATGTACTTTCACAACCCATTATAATGGTAGGGAGCCCCACGTATAAAGTTTTGCAACCAGACATATCAAATTTCCACCCTCTAGCACTGGTTTTTTTTACATATACCTTCCCAGTACATAACTTCCATTGGTGTGGGTGGGGGCATTATTTCATGGCCAATTTAACGCCCATGAAATAATATCCCCCTCCAAAGTATGGTAATCGAAACATATATCTATTTTCACAACCCATTAATATGGTAGGGTGCCCCAAATATAAAGTTTTGCAACCCGAAATATCAAATCTCCACCCTCTAACACTGTTTTTTTTACATATACCTTTCCAGTACATAATGTAGTTCGGAACGACCGGTCAGATACTGGCCGTACCAGCTGAGCTGGGTACGCGCCGCCCGTCCTGGATTCGTTTCCTGAACACGCCCCCCTGGGTAGAGCGATAAGCGTATATAGGCCTATGGGAGAGATAGCGTGTCGAAAAACGACTAAGTTCGTTAATGCGCATGATGCCCAGGCACGCGCCGAGACGCTGTTTGGATGGAGCGCGTAGGTACGACCAAGATAGGATGGCGCTTTTAGTGTACCGAGATGGTACCCTGTAATCCTTATTGATTGCCTGTTCCCGTTAAATCTGGCAATAGTCAACACCAGAATTCAACGGGCTTTTCAAATCTGTAAACCATTTGAAAATCGGTTGAGAAATGGCTGAGTTATCCACGGAAAACTCTTCATGATTATCTTCAAAATATTGCCATAACGTCATAACCACGTGGACGCAACACTTCTAGAATGTTCTAGAACGTTCAACTGCGCTATTATTAGCTACGTGCTGATTGGCTGTTGCTCGAACGATGATTGGGTGGAGCCTGCACCTGTGACGTCACGACGATTATAAAAGGAGACGCGATCCAGTGATCGAGAGCATACTCGGCCAGCGGCCGAACAGGTTGGATCTGTACCAGCTACTAACAAGTGCCACAGACTATACGCGTTTTCCTTCGCTATGTATCAGGTTTTTATCCTGTAGCGTGCAGTTCTCCAACCCACCGCACTAAAACAATTTTGTAACTCCCCATTTACGGGAGTAATTTGGAACTTCTGATAATTGTTCACGAATATTAACATCTAACTTCGGAACACAAATTTGCGGTGAGGCCTTTATGGCCTGAATATGTGAATCTACAGATATAGAGGCAGGATGTTCTTTGATGGATGACTTGCCGGATCTGCCGGCCACACCTAAAAGTGGGATTTCAATCGCCGCCGCATTCATCGTGTAGGTTCTTTCAACTTTCGACCGCAGCAAGTAAACTCTGCCCAGTGCCTCTTCAGAGCTGGCTGACGTACCCAGCACCGTGAAGCTTTGTTTTGTATCTTCATTTGCCTCTGACAACCCCAGCTTGTGATCGGGTTGTTTACACCTTCAATCCGTGCCATCGGTGTATGAGAACTTTCTTCACCACATAGTACTATCGTATCTTTTACTAACTGCTCATTAGACATTCTATTAGGCCTACAGCACTGAGTGATGTACTCCCGCCATGAGTGTTCTTACGGGAGTCTTGTTTGCGGAAAACAGCTTGCAGGAACCAACCTGCGGGAACTTTCCAGCTTCCGGAGAGCGCATCATCTCACGTCGACTACGGATTAACGTATCAATTTCAGTAACACGGTAGCCTAACTTTGGAATGACTACCAAGTATTAAAGTAACCATGCTTTACAGTTTAATTATTTATCTATATAGGTTTTGTTAATTTTATTGTATCCGTAAAAACGGTCCCAATGACTAAAAGGAGCCATAATGGTCTTAGGACCAATAGTTATAATTTCTGTCAATGTGTTGCTAACCGCACTATAGTAGGTTCGTTAACCTGTACTGATATATATATATATATATATATATATATATATATATATATATATATATATATATATATATATATATATATATATATATATATATCTCAATCATTTGACACCATATTGATTATTCTAGTTAGATTACGTATATATATGGCCAGTGGCCATTCCTTCATATGTTTTGTTTATTCATAGAAAATATAGGACTGCAGTGCACGTAGGAAACACTATACAGCAACACTTATATATGCAGCACTTTCTCTCGCCACCAACAATTTTTCACTGAGGTCGCTGTCCGTGCTATAACTCTGTTTAGCCCGGCATGCTACCGACTAAACCTTTTCAATTCAGCTCAATAGGATAGGTTCAAAATGATTAGAGACACTTTCTTCATTACATACTGTGTAAAATATTCTTCTCTTCCAGTGATAATCTAGCCCCGCACTCCGGTAAGAATCTTAAGTAAGATTTTGTCTCTCTTCGTGTTCCACTCAGCCTTGTGGATTCTTAATTGTTTGGATGTCCCCATCCGCACCATGGTCTGATCCGACTCTGGGAAACTGTTGGGGTTTCCGAGTGGTGATGGCCAGGGTGCGGTATCACACACATTCCCGTGTGTCTTTGGATACTTAGTAGTTAGTGCTTTAAGCCAATGTGGGAAAGCACTGTGAACACATGTATTAATTATTATTTTATTTACTGATAATCCTCCCGCACCGCAGTGCAAAACTAGCAACTTGTATATAAACCCAATGACAGGTAAAACGGTTGGTTCCATAGGACCCGGTGACGGGTGAGATACGTACCCCAACCAAATTCCGTTAAAATGTCTGAGCATGATATTTAGATCTGCCACGCCCTTGCGTGAAGGACATTTATTCGTCTCTCGTACCCCCACCATAACGATAAGAAAAATGGTCTAATAATGCGTTTGTGAAATGTAACCCATATCTTGTAATCTTTTATGTGGTTGCGGGGCGGGATGTCCGGATTTTATCCAGTTCGGAGATCCTGCTACGTAACATGTATGAGCGCTGTCTCTAGTATTGATGTCTTAGGATATCTGTTCTCCGTGACAGCCGTGTCTAATAGCTAGGTAGATATCAGCCAGTTGTGGCCTAAAATAATTCTTGTTCTGAAAACAACTAAAAGGAATTAAGCAAAGCAGAAGGCTCGCAGAAATAAAGCGGCAACTTCTAATTCAGCAAACTAAGAATTACATAAGATGGTAACAAGGGATCCATTGGGAATCCCCCGTCCCGTCTTCACGTAAAACAGTACGCACCCCCATAGTCATAATCTCACTAGGTATGGTCTTTTCTTTCTAAAGCATTTTTGATTGAAATATTAGAGTAGGCCCATTTTTGCCTATTATTTTTCTCCCGCTTTAAGCAGTGGTGACACCTTCCTGGGACGGAGGCCCGCATGAGGCACTTGCCTCTCGCAAGAATTCAGCGACGATGGTCCACGCCAGGATAATACTCCTCACCCGAACTAGCACTAGGAGTAGTGCCCGCGTGAGGCACATCACGTTTCGTCTAAAATAACCTTCTTTCTTTCAGCTTAGTGATATAATAACCTATATTAAGTTAAATAGCTAAGTCTCGTGTACGAGAGCCTCCCTTGCTGTAATACCTCTGCGGACCTACGAGTCTGTGTGGTACCTCCGGGAGCCCCATGTTTAAAAGTTCATCTACCTGTCTCTATGTCTCGTATTTTCCTATGCTCTTACTGTAGTGTTATCTAGCATATTTATAATTGTTTAGGCAAACTCATTGTATAGACTTATATTTTTAGGTCACCAAATCAAATCTTGTAAGTCCATGGATCACGAAATTGCTATGGACAGGCATACTGGTGACACAAACTCTTGGGACGAGACAGTTGTGTTTAATGTTCGCGACGATGGCCGCACGGCCCCACCAGAATGATTGAGTTCCACCGACCTTAGGCGCCGTTTTTTCTTTCCCGCAGGGAGGTCTCGTACAAGGTCCATCACCCCGAGACCAGATGCTAACCAGCGTCATCACTCGTCGTGTCCTTGCGGTACGGCGAGTCGAGATACTACACCTGAATGGCACGACACTACCCAGCGAGCTACAAGTGGCGCCCAATGTGGGGCTCTAAGAACATCAATAGTAACATGCAGCGAACTCATGCCCACACCATATAGTGAGCTCAGTTCAATACCATCTCCATTCAGCGACGACTCCCTCTATCAAGAGGTAGCCTCATATGACGGATTCTCAGCACACATGCTCACCGACTATGCCAGAAATTCAGCAGAATCAACAACTCCGCACTATAACCTGTTTTCGCTTGTTAGCGATGGCACCTTTCGAGATGCTTCACAGGCGGGAACGGAGTTCAGAACCATATCGGACATCCATGACAGGCCAACACCAACAGGGCCGAATCATGGACGACTCCGACAAAGACCCGATTACGGGCATATTTACAGCCCTTCAGACTACTATCGTTCACCCATGCCATCTACGGAAACTGTATGGCCGGGTGATAATCCACAACACGGACAACCGCCCATGCCACCCCCTTCTAGTGAAATGCTGTACTTAAGGGGATCACCACCATTTCGCCGGTATATCAGTCATGCAACACACCACGACCGTCAGCCTACTGCACCACCACCATATGAGGAACAACAGTCCTCACCTCGGGAGGAACGACCACGCAATCTTCACAGCAATCCGCCTCCCATCCATAGACCCATGCCGGTCTATGGTTCTACAAACGGGGCGGACTCATTGAATTGGAGCATCGACCGGAAACACCGACACCACCAGGACCTGCACAACGACCAACATCAGTATATTCATCAACTTCCCAGATACCCGCACCACCCGGGTTTCAGCCACTGCATTCTTCCCGCGGTCTTGGCCAAGTCATCCTCCCTCCCGAGTTTAGTGGGGAGAATGACTGGACCAATTATAAGTTACAGTTCGAAATCATAAGTCGGACTAGCCGCTGGGACGATTGGAAAATCGGTGAATATCTCGCCGCAAAACTTTCCGGAAAAGCCCTCCAAGTTCTTGCGGATCTGGGAACTGATTACACACCCACCTACACACAGTTGGAACGAGCACTGACGGAGCGATTTGGTGACACAGTCCTTGGAGAAACCAGTCGTCTTCAACTTAAAAACCTCCGACGACGCGTGGGAGAAACTCTTCCTGAGTTAGCTAGACGAATCAGGAGGCTAGTCACCCACGCATATCCGAGCACCAATACGGAGGACGTGATTCATTTGCATCTGGACACTTTCATCGATGCATTAAGCGGTGAACCCGCCCTGAAATAAAAAACTATTTCTCAGCAACCACGGGAATTAGGCCCAATTAACGGCAACTGCAGTTCGCATTGAGAACTTTCTGTAGCGGGAGAAGAATAACCGACGCCAACTCCATCCCATCAACGAGATAGAGGGTGCAGCTATCGCCCCGCCCACTAGTGCTCCCCCCAGATCATCGACACCGACCACACAGACACCACCACCACCGGATGTGCAGAATTCCAGTCAGAATCAAGCACCTGGAGGAAGGGGTCTTGCCCGTAGAGGAGGGTACAACGGGGCCCCTGGGTGCGCGAACCAGCGGAACAACAACAACAATGGCAACATGAGAGAGCGGATAGAAGAGATTAACAAGCAAATCTCCGCACTCACTAATTTAGTTACAACACTCAGCACCAACCTCGCCACCACCCAGTTTAGGACAGCAAACACCTGTTTCGGATGCGGTTAGCCAGGACATTGGAGGGAGCCGTGTCCTAACCGACCTCGCTCTACAATGCCTTCTCCAGACAGTAGCACACCGCAACTAGAGAAACAGTCAAACTCCTAAGGGTACCGAATCACAATGAGCCACTTCGGTGCCCGTATCCGTCTCCCGGCTCAACTGCGGCTTTCACGCAACAACGTTCAGTGACCACCCATCGTCCACAGAAAGCAGCTTACACACCAACACCAAAATGCACGGCTTCACATATGTCAGTGCCTACGTTGCCTCCCCCATCTGCAGCAAGGACGTCGCCTTCTTTTTCTGCACACGACAAGCCTTCTTTCCTATGTAAAACGGCAGTAATAGGTTGTAGCACCTCCGCTGAAACACCAATTCTGAAAGCACCATGTCCTGCCACCAAGACACTAGATTCTCGGTGTCCTCTGGTGGTATGCAGAACACCACCCCATCCAGCAGCATCTTCCACATCCACAGACAGTAGCAACTCGGGAGAAACGATTCACTCCACCTCATGGATCCGCAAGCGCCGACATAGATGGAGGAACGCACGTCCTTGGCATCATCATTGTTTCTTCTGCGCTTCACCAAAGTATCCTATTAAGCATTGCAGGAAATGGCTTGCACAGGTAGAGCTTATCCGTCATCCCGTACGCGCCGCCGTATACACTAACACTGCCTACACCGAAACGGCAACAACACCACCACCATTGCTAGCCCCAGCTCCGTCTTCACCGCAGTCTTCCCACCAGCGGCGACGGCGAACTGGCCCTTTCCTCACTCAGCCATCCACAACCTTACAAGAAGCAATACGGAAACAGTCGGAATACATAGAGAGTGATGCTGTTCCAGCACGATTATCGTGGACCACATCATTGGAAACTCTTCCGCAGGTACATCTCAAAGTAATATACAAATGTGCCTGTCTGTTTAGTGGTGTTTCCACCAGTGCCACCGTCGACACTGGTGCTTCTATCACAGTATGTAACCAGCGCTTATATGAGAGCATCCCATCTCATAAGAAGTCTCCACTTAAGCCAACAAATATTTACCTACAGACGGCTATGGGGGCAGATGTACCCGTAGCCGGTGTAGTTAATTTAGTTATCCAAATAGAGGAAATGCAATTCATTCAGAGAGTTGTCATCGCCTCTATTCATAACGACACCCTACTTGGCTCTGATTTCCTCAGTGCCAGCGAAGCTATCATACACTGCAGACAACAGGAACTCGACATACACGGCCGGCGAATACCTCTCGGACCAGCATCGTCATTGTATGATACGTGTGCAGTAATATTATCAAGTACCGCCACAGTTGAGCCGGGATGGGAACCGATCTTATGGGCCACCGCAGCACAGTTAGGAAGCAACACACACATCGCCATGATGGAACCCGACCCTGATTATATGATTGCCTCGCAATTCACAAGTCCCCACATAATAGTGGACACTACTAATAAAGAGAAAATACCTTTCAGAGTGTTCAATGGTACCGCAGATCCTCTGGAACCCGGAGTATGCTGTGGCCATTTAGTGGACATAATCTCATTGGAATCACCTACACTTTCCGATACAACACCGCAAATGACTGATGATTTACCCGAACATTTACACGATTTGTATCTACGTGCCACCATTGGATTATTGCAATCACAGAAACGAGAAATTCGGAAAGTATTACATAAGTATCACAATAGTTTTTCCTCCAGAGACATGGATCTCAGAGAAACTCATCTCGTATGACACTCCATCGATACAGACAATAATCGTCACGTACGACAACCGGTACGACGTCTTCCCATTTACAAAGAAGCGGAAGCACACCAGCAAGTAAACGACATGTTGCGAACGGGTATTATCGAACCCTCAGCATCTCCGTTGTCTAGCCCTATAGTGCTGGCAGGCAAAAAGGATGGAACCTTGTGGTTCTGCATCGACTACTGCCGCCTTAATGATCTTAGCGTTAAGGACGCCTATCCGTTACCACGGATAGATCAGGCCTTGGATTCCTTGTCTGGAGCCAAGTGGTTTTGTACCCTTGATTTAGCTAGCAGTTACTGGCAAGTAGCCATGGATGAAGCTGACACCATAAGGCATGGAAAAGACGGCATTCATTTTTAGGGATGCCTTTTCCAATTCTGCAAGATGCCCTACAGGTTGTGCAATGCTCCCGCAACTTTTGAACGACTCATTGAGCAGGTATTAACCACCCTGCAATGGGGAATCTGTCTCTGTTACATCGATAACGTAATAGTCTTTGGACCCAAGTGATGAGCAAACCTTAATAAATCTGGACACCGTGCTATCATGATTCCGCACAGCCAATTTGAAACTCAAACCGAAGAAATGTCATCTCTTCAGAAAGAGCGTCGAGTTCCTGGGATACGTCATATCCGGTGATGGAGTGGCTACACAGCCATACAAAAACTAAGGCAGTAGCAGTGTGGCCTCGGCCCTCTTCGGTTACGAAGACAGGAAGTTTTCTTGGCCTATGCCAGTACTATCACCGTTACTTCCGACATTTCAGCGAGATTGCTTCACCCCTCTACAAGATCACCGAGAAAGATCGACCATTTGAGTGGATGAGTGAGTGTGAAGGCTCCTTTAGGGCGTTGAAGGAACTCTTGACGACTACCCCAATTCTTGCTCACCCTAATCCAAACCTCGATTTCATCTTAGACACTGACAGCTTTCGCTATTGGTCTGGTTCCATCTCAGGCCACCAAAGATGGAACAGAGTGGGTGTTGGATTATGGGTCGACGTACTCTGAATAAAACGGAGAGAAGATACGCAACCACCACGTGGGAACTATTGGCGGCGGTCCATTTCGTTAAGTATTATAAGCACTTTCTGTATGGGCGCCCTTTTACACTCCGTACAGACCATGCCTCGCTACGGTGGCTCAGGAATTAAAAAAATCCGGAGGGCCAGGTAGCGAGATGGCAGGAATCCCTGCAGGCCTATAACATTAACGTTGTTCACCGTCCTGGCAAATTGCATGGAAATCCCGACACCCTTAGCAGAATCGGCATGGAGGCTGAACACGACGAAGCCGCCACGATGACACAGTCAACACAGCTATCTCCGGAGTTCACCGAATTGAGGTGCACAGAGTGGAATCCGGAGAAAATCACACACCACCAAACAACAGACGTGCATACACGGAATATATATGCATGGATTCAGGGGGAGGTACGTCCTCCTAAGGAATCGGTAACACCTTTATCCACCACAGCAAAATATTATTACCAATGGTTCGAAGAATGTCTATTAATAAATAACGTTCTATATATTAATAACCGTTTGGTAGTCCTGGAAAGTTATCATGAACTTGTATTAAAACAACTACATGATAACGCCGGGCATTTGTCCGTGGAAAGGACTGTTGCCCGTATCAAATTGAGATTCCACTGGATCGGGATTCGCGATAATGTCAAGGCATGGGTTGCCAAATTTATCACATGCCAAAAACGCGCTGTTGGCCAACACCATATCGCACCGTCTCAAATTAAGATTGTTGGTGCACCATGGGAGCGAGTGGCTATCGACGTGCTGGGACCCTTGAATACGACGGATGATAGAAATAAATACATCCTCGTATTACAAGATTATTTTACGAAGTGGGTAGAAGCATTTGCTCTGCCGGACCCCGTAGCGGAGGTCCTGGCCAGCAATGTGTTCTGCCACTTTGGTATGCCTTATGAGTTGCACTCAAATCAAGGAAATAATTTTGAGAGCCGGCTCATATCAGAGCTCTGCAAATTATTCCATATCGTCAAAACAAGGACAACTCCATACCACCCCCGGAGCGATGGGATGGTAGAGAGATTCACCAGAATGCTCGCGGAGATGCTTACCAAGGAAACACGCCTTGATTGTAGAGATTGGGACCTACGGCTCCCGTATGGACTCATGGCTTACCGCACTTCGGAACATTCCAGCATGGTCTACACCCCTACTCAGTTAATGTTAGGCCGTGAATTAGCCTTACCCCTGGATCTGCCCATGTCACGAACACCAGGAGAGAAAAATTCACCATCGCTCTATGTCGAACTCTTGCGGCAAAGGATAGAACAAGCCCATGAGTTAGTGAGAGAAACCTTATCCACTGCACACCGGCGGCAAAAGACATGGCATGAGCGGAGGGTTCATGGAGATCCATATGAAGCAGGAAGAATGGTTTGGGTACCCGATTCACGATGGTCTGCAAACGTGCCAAGTAAACTGAGTTACCAGTAGAAAGGCCCCTATGTGGTAGTAGGTAAGACGTCGGAAGTGAACTACCGTATCCGTGCTTTGGATGGCTTGACCTCAGTCATCAACTTCGATCAACTTAAACCGTGTGTCAGTGATGACCCAGCACCAGAGCTCGGACTGGGCGTTTCTCGTGACACCGGTACCCAGACAGATATTTCTACGGAAATTAGTATTCCCACAGTTAGCACAGAGCACCGTGGTGCTAGTTCAGCCCCAGTTCTACCAAGCCAGAACGTGGGTGAACAAGCGGCTAATGCTGACGACGATGACGAGATACGTACTAGCCCTCTCCCTCCTCAGCACAGGGCTACTCGATCTGGGAGTCGTATCTGAAGAATTTCGTGTTTGTTTGGTCCAAGGGACCGGATGGAAAAGTTGTTCCTTCGATATCTTCCCATTCCCACCCACTTAATGCTATGCCCCCACCCCCTCATAGATTACCACAAGCGGAAGCTGAGGCTGACCCAGGCCATGCTTCCTGCGGAGTTGAACATATGGGGAATAGCATGGAAGTGAAGAGGCTGGATGGAGCCTTGGCGTGACTAGAACTGCAAACCATACAACAAAGTTTACCCGACCACCTCCCAAAATCGCGAGACCACACTCCTCCCAAGGGACACTCTCTCCAATAGTCCCAACACCGTCATCCCTCCAATTCGCGTCCCTTATCTATACACCAAGTTCGGACATCACCAGCCCAGTCCATTTCACACTCCACTCGTCGTCTGTTGACCGTCAATCTTCAGATATGAGAGAGACTGCTGTAACAGAGGAGGTGGCACCTCGCACCGCACCGACCAACATTACCCCCCCCCCCCGTGGTGGGCAGGGAAGCAACCTGTTTAGAAGACTCTCAGCTCGAATTTTCCCGGTGTCTAAAAATTACGACAGGACACCAACCGTCGTGTAACGGGAGATGACCACATCCCCCTATCCAAAGGCCACCCCAGCCAATTGGCCTACCATACTCACCCATGAGCAGTCAGAACATCGCACAACAGACAGAACGTCAACACCTACAAGAACACACCTGCCTTCAAGACTGGATACGTCAATTCATCATTGCGCGTTCTTCACATACTTGCTCGGTTATACTCAGCATAACAGAAACATTCAACATCGGCAACAACAGCATTTAGCAGCACCTACTGGTATTAACTAATTACCGGTAGAGACATAAATATTCCGGCAACAAATTGCGGGAGAAATAATATCTCCCGCAGACTAAAACCTCCTGCAAATAACAACAGACTTGACATTCACCAGCGTGGAAAACTGGAATGCGCCCACTTCGCTTATAACATTAGCATTATATAGCAGCACGGGCATCCCAACAACAGTATTATCATCAACAGACAACAGCCACCAAATCTCTCACACACACACACCTTCTTATCCAGTTACGGGAGAACTGATCATATGGATATCAGGAATGCACTACAGTCATCTACAGTATGCGTCACGGGAGGACGTTTGCCCATGCTCCTCCTTTTTCCCTTTTCCCGACGTCGTACGGAGACAGCTAAATCTACATACTTCAACTACACGTAATAACAGTCGATATTATTAAGAGAGCAAGATGCCCGCATTGTCGTCAGTCACGAGTAGGATTTTGCAACCGAAAAGTTAAATTCGACAATGGATTGATCGAAGTTATGACAGCATCCGACAGGTCATCTGCGCTCTAAAGTAACTCTGCCCTGCCCATGGGCTCGGCCATTACAGAGTGAAATACCCTCAGGGTTCGATAAAGTTGACATTCACGTAGCCTCTCCCTCCCCCTGCCCACACCTGGCGGCCATAAACACGTCATCTTCACCACAGCGCAAGTACCATCCACAGAGAACCAGTCACGCGTATCAGATTCAAATCACCAACATGACAGAAACACAGACACTCATGTTGACTGTATTCACAGTCTCCGAACGACGGCATTGTAAATCATAATAATTGTGGCACACATGTTTGCGAGTTGTATTGTAATTTAACCATTATTAAATGGTACTAATCTGCCTGGTCTAGGCCGGGACGGAGCTAATTCTACCCATTGAGAAGAATGCTTGGCCAGCCCTCCCACTCGGAAAACACAGCTATCTTGACGGGATTAGTAACGTTGATCTACCGCATGAATAGATCTGTTTAAACCACACATCAAATTACTTACAACTTTACTGTTAAATTTTCGATTAAGAAGACAACTGCTCTACCGTGCTACAAATCATTAGTGCACGGGCCGGTAAAGCGGCATAACAAATCTGACAGTAAAATTACAGACAGAATTTCAAAAATTCTCTTCCTTGCGTTCCGGCCTATAATCGACATGGGCGGAGAACTACCTATTACAGACACCTACTAAAACGTATGTTAAAGAACTCACGCAAAGACGGGACGTTATAAAGATCTTGATGTAACATATATATTTCTATCTCTCGCTTCTGCAACAGACTACACCTCAGCAACAGCATTTTGGCCGTTGCCATAAACAGCATATACGTTCCCGATCGACCACGTGCTTTTTAGAGCCATGTGACATTTACTGCTATTTCCAGTACGTTGGATCAAACGCTTTAAACAAAAGAGCCGTCCAAAGACGCGACTACCACAGCGTGATGGAGGAGTGGCGAGGGTGAGTCCGGGAGAATACCGCTGACGTCACCTGGCTCCCACACACCCATCGGGTGCTCCAGCCTAAAATTAAAATAGGCAAGTTTATAAGAAGCCAATCTGGAGAACCGCCTCACGCTAATTAAAAGGTGAGGCTCCGCAAAGAAAAAGTAGTGCCACGTCTCTATGTTGATCAAAGGCTGTTAAATGCACGAAAGTACGACAAGTTTAACGAGCCATTCCTCCTATAATTAAAAGTACTCCCTTTACACGGGAAGAATTAACCCCATGACGTCCAGGCCGGGAAACGAGGAGACTTTCACATAAGAATGACAGAATCACCTGTTAAAACTTTTAGATGTGGTCATCCGCCGCCTGTGATGTCACCAAATAGTATAAAATGAGGAAGCACGCTCTGAAACTTTGTCTTCCCATCAACACTCTACACCAGGGAAGAACATGGCATTAGGCTTCTTTCGTGTCACAAACCAAATTCTGCTGTTTTCTTCTTATTATTTCATTATTATATTTGGCCTGGAAAGTTATAAACAATGAAGATGTTATTCAGCATCCGCGTCATCGCCTTTCGGGCCCAGCAATCAGAAATGGCACCGCAAGTCGTCTATTAAAGTATGCTAAGTTTCAGAAGATGTCGTCTTCTGCCGTATCCGCTCCCACACCATGACTTCAGCCTACGGTACAGCTCACCGCCATCACCACGACAGCTACAGCGACCACCACGATAGCTACAACAGCCACCACGACGACTACCATCACTACAGCATCGGCAACAATGGCAACCACTAGTACCGCCACTGCTATACAGACGGATATATTAGAACCAGCGGTAACTGTGAGAGACATTATGGATGCGCATATTTTCGCCACCATCACTTCGGATGTTTCGGACAGTGCCAATAATAGTGAAGGCATCTCAGCAATGACAGTGCATCCACCACGACTCACCACCATCAGTCGCGGGACCCAGACTCAATGGGGAAATTTCGCTGCAGAGGTGTGATCATTTGTAATACAGCAGAAATATCAATAGGCGATTCGTGGAAATGTATTAATTATTACTTTATTTTTAAAATACTTTTCTTCCTATTAAATATGTTAGATCAATTGAATCCCATCCTTAGGATGACCACGGTTATCCAACACAGCCGCACACTTCAGTGCCCGGTTGTGTTTCACACGAAATGAGCACTGTGGACTCCGATGTTGTAAGAACGTCGTGTGCGATGTAAAGAATACACCATCCTGCAGTGCAATAACGTCACAATCCCATCATGCAGTCTCACCTACTCTGGGGTTGCCTGATAAACCAATTTTTAAGTTATTATTATTATTATATACACCTGTGCAAAAGTTAAGCACCACCCTATTTTTACGGACATGCCAGGGTATATTCATGTGCTATGAAGAAAGCAATAGCATAAACATTTATGTACCCATCCATCTTAGTGCAAGAGGTAATAATGCAACTAGAGGAATGCTGATTATGATGGTGGGGAAACACTGTATGTTTTTGTTTGAACTTGAAAACGAGGCCTGAATATGGTTACGTTGACACAACTGACAACTATTGCCCTACAGTTGACACACGTGGCTAGATTGTCATTACTGGTGTCTGAAAACGAAGTTTAACATCTGTGCACGAGTTTGAGACTGTCATTATTAATACCGGGTATATCCACCTTGTGCCTGGATGACGGCCTGGACACGACGTCTCATGCTGGTCACCAACCGACTGATACGCCATTGTGGTATTCGTTGCCATTCAAGATGGAGTGCGTCTGTTAATTCCTGTAGGTTCTGCACAGGAGGATCCCTCCTTCTCACCATGTTACCCAGAATGTCCCAGATATGCTCAATAGGGTTCATGTCAGGGCTCCTTGCTGGCCATGGTAGGGTTTCGATGGCATTCTGGCGGAGGTATTCATGCACAGCTCTAGCACGATGTGGTCGGGCGTTGTCATCCATGAATATAGGGTGGGTTCCAGGTGCATGATTTACAAAATGAGGGACCACAACTCTATCCAGTATGGAATCTTGATATCTTTGTCCATTTAGTGTTCCAGGTACAGTCAACAGATCCAGCTTACAATCAAATGAGATGCACCCCCATATCATAACGGAACCTCCACCAAATGGAACTTCTTCCATGATGTTACGTTGGTCGTACGCCGTGCGTCTGGACCTCCATACACGAGTTCGACCATCTGTGGCATGAAGCAGGAACCGACTTTCATCGGACCAGTGTACCCGTCTCCAGGATCTCATGTTCCAGTGTCTTCTTTCGTTGCACCACCTCAGACGCTCCTCTTTGTGGTGTGCAGTGAGGAGAGGACGTCTGACAGGTCTCCTAGCTTTCATGCCAGCAGCATACAGTCTCCTTTTGACGGTAGACATTGACACTCTATTGCGCGTTTCCCATTGCTGGCTGAGCACTCTGCTGTTGGTGAATGGAGATCTCCTAACAAGGCGTACTAGGGCTCGATCATCACGGGCAGTAGTCTTCTTCGGTCTTCCAGATCTAGGCCTGTCCTTCACCTCGTTAGTTTGCCCATGTTTTGCAATCAAACGACTGATTACAGTATGGTTAATGTTCAGCTGTCTGCCAATCTCTCTGCATGACATACCAGTGGTATGCATGCCTATGATTTGCCATTTCACACGATCACTTAACCTTCGTCTTGCCATAGCGGTTCACAATCAAGAGCTAATTCTCTCTGTACAAATAAACCACGGTCATGAACACAAAATTCCTAATCTTGTCGCCTAAATCTGTATGTAATGTTCTACACCTCAAACTGGACTTTTACATAACTGAACACGTGTGCTGTTTCCCGCCACGCACGGACATCAAGCGGCGTGAAGTCATGCATGCATGTGCATTTCGTACTTGGAATTATGTCAGCTAACGCGGGGACAAAAAGTATGGCAGCCTAGTTGTACCATCATGTTTCTACGTTCTATTGTTTTTGCTGGTGCTTAACTTTTGCACAGGTGTATATATCTTATTTTTCTTATTATTTCTCTTCCTGTCTCAGATGCCAGGACGGATATGGGGCCAACAAGAGCTGCCCGTTGCGGACCCGCAATAATACGCCGCAAATATATATTTTATATAATGATAATAATAAGTGATACGTGTTGCGTGCCCCTTTATTTACCCGGGGTGCCCAAGTAATCCGGTGTGATTTAATAAATAAATACCTCGTTAGGGTATGTTACATGGTCTATATATACCTTGTCTTTTTCTTATTATATTTTTATATATATTTACAAACTTAAATTGTGGTACGTTGCAGCTTGGGTGTTCTTTGCGGAGATCATGATTATCCGCACTCAGAGAAAACACCCATGCGAGCTATTGTTTAGAATCATCTACTAAATAAAGTTATAGCACGCATCGTAATATTAGTAATAAAAAAAAAAAAAAAAAAGAAAGGCTTGGAAAAATAATTCCAGGTAAAAATTGAAAACTAAACGCATGCCTTCCCCTCCTCTTGGCACCCCTATGTGCTGTCTCTTGAATACGCGTCTAATGCATCACTACTCCTCTCCGGCCACACGCCTACCCGGGAAGTCTATAATTCGCGCCTAGCGTACATCAATGCGTCGATCCGCCATACGCGATCGTTTGCCACGGATGTCAAACTAGGAGCGGGTGGTGTAGTTCGGATCGACCGGTCGGATACTGGCCGTCACAGCTGAGCTAGGTACGCACCGCCCATCCTGGATTCGTTTCCTGAACACGTCCCCTGCGTAGAGCCATAAGCGTATATAGGCCTATGGGAGAAATAGCGTGTCGAAAAACGACTAAGTTCATTTAAGCGCATGATGCGGTCAGTCGGTGGATCAGTCGGTGGGTCGGTCGGTCAGTCTGACCTCGGTCCGTCACTGGGTCGGACAGTCGGTGGGTGGGTGGGTGGGTGGGTGGGTGGGTGGGTATGGTTAGTCGATCGTTGGGTGGGTGGGTGGGTTGGTCGGTCGGTGGATCGGTCGGAGGGTTGGTCAGTCAGTCTGACCTCGGTCGGTCCGTGGGTGGTTGGGTGGGTGGGTTGGTCGGTCGATGGGTCGGTCAGTCTGACCTCATTCGGTCAGTGGGTCGGACAGTCAGTGCGTGGGTGGGGAAGTCGTTCGGTGGGTGGTTGAGTGGGTCGGGTCGGTCGGTCAGCCAGTCCGTCCTTGGTCGGTAGGTGGGTGGGTCTGTCCGACCTCGGTGGGTGGGTGGATCGCTGGTTGGGTGGGTGGGTTGGTAGGTGTGTGGGTGGGTCGATTAGTCGATCAGTGGGTGGGCGGGTTGGTCGGTCGTTGGATCGGTCAGTCTGACCTCGGTCGGTCAGTGTGTCGGACAGTTGGTGTGTGGGTCGGTCATTGGGTGGGTTGGTCGGTCAGTCGGTCCGACCTCGGTGGGTGGGTGGGTCAGTGGTTGGGTGGGTGGATGGGTTGGTAGGTCGGTTGGTCGGTCGGTGTGTGGGCGGATTTGGATGGTTGGGTGGTAGGGTGGGTGGGTCGGTCTTCTAGCCTACAGTCCTAGTCTACCAGCCTACATGGTTAGGCTGTAGCTTTGCCTTAGCCAGTCTTGGCTGGGTCTTAATTAGACATTAGCTAAGCTACGGCGAGGCCATATCCAGGCTTGGATATGCCTTATCTAGGCTTAGTTATGGTTACCTAGTCATTATCTAAGCCTTAGATAGGCTTGATTGGACCTTCCTTGGCCTAATCTGTACCTTATCTACGCTCATTTAGTCTTACCTAGGCCTTAGCTATGCTTATATAGTCCTTACTTAGACCGTACCTGGTCCTTATTTAGGCTTGGCTAGGTCTCAGCTAGGCCTTAAACCTGGCATGACTTACCTAGGCACTAACCAGGCTTTGCTAGGCATTACTTGGGCCTTAGCTTGGCTTGGGTAGGTCTTAGCCAGGTTGGATTAGGCATTACTTAGACCATAGCTAATCTTGGCTAAGCCGGAGCTTGACCTTATCTAGGCTTTGATATACATTATCTAGGTCTTAGTTAGGTTTTGGCTAGCATTAGCTAGGCCTTAGCTATGGCCAGGCTAAGCCTTATATAGACCTAAGCTATGCCTTATCTAGGCTTGGCTTAGTCTTATGTAGGCCTTCACTGGGCTAACATCGGCATTAGCTAGTCCTTATTTAGGCCTCAGGTAGGCTTAACTTTGCCGTACCTAGGCTCTCGCCAGTCTTCGCTATGACTTACATGGGCCTTAGCGAGGGTTAACTAGGCTTTAACCAAGCCATAGCCAGTTAACTGGACATTGAAGGAAATTTTAATTTTCCTTTATCGGAGATCTAACAATACTTACCATTATATTACTCTCTGGGAATCTAAATTTAGAAAGCCTTACCGGCTCCTGGAATCGGGTACCCAGCTCCGAACAACCAGGTACTCATCTGTCAGTGAGACTTGTATAGTTTGCATAGCTATCAAACAAGAGAATACCAATGGCTTGCCTCCATGGTGTTGGGAGGCAGGGTCCGTAATATAATGGTAAGTATTGTTAGATCTCGGAGAAAGGGAAATTGAAATTTCTTTCATTCTCCTTCGGCCAATACTTACCATTATATTGCTCTTTGATAACACCAGATTTAGTCGGTAACCTGGTGGGAAGGGGCAAGCCATACATTGCCTCTTTTACCACTGGAGAAAGAACTTAGACTTAAACTTGACATACGGAGACCTGCAAGGACAGACAAGTTTGGGACCGAATCACATTCGCATCACCGCTCCCTCACTTTCTCGTAAAAAGGGAGAGAACTCACGAACATGCATCTCGTCTGAAAACACAAATAAGCGAGGAGGGTTAACTGCTCTTAGCACATATAAGCCGGGGAATGAGCATGAGTATATAGGATGAATGAACATGATATATAAACATAATACAAAACTCTGTCAAACTTGAATTACCTTATGAATTATGGATAGCAGACGTGGAGCCATCAATCAACACACTTTCGACCAGACGTGTCCAATACGGTTGAATTCCTCTCGCCTGACCATGTCTGTTCTTACTAATTTTGCATTTCAAAGTACCAAAAGGAGGAGAGCAGTGTGACCATAAACTATCATCTCAAAACAGCTAAAGCGAGTGGATTGGCGGAGTCTGACATGCCCCTCATATAGTAATCCATGAAAGAGGACTCACAGTGCCATTGTGCAACGGCCACGATGTCCTCTAACCGTACACCATTGAATAGGGTGGCCGAGGAGGCTATTCCTCTAACTTTGTGAGCCCTAGCACATTGCACCTGGTGCCCAGTCGCAATCTCGTGTGTAGTCGGAATGCATTCGAGTACCCAACGAGAGATAGAATCCATGAATGCGGTACCATATGTCAGATCCACAGATTTCTATCATTTGGTCGTCCATTTCATGTACTTGGTCAAATCACGGACTGGACACCAGGCACTGGCATCACAATCAAACCTTGTTAGTTTTGGTATAATGATCGGTTTGGAGGGATATTTCAAAGATTGATTCTTTGACATAAACTCTGCTCTTGGCAGCAATCGCACACCCTCTCCGGAGACAATAAATCTCCCAACAGAGCCCACTGTTAGTGAGTTGGTCTGTAGTTTTATTAACCACTATAAAAACATACTTACCGTTCAATCACTACTTGCTAAATCAAATATCTGCATTTAGCTATCAGAATAAGATTGTTATGCTCGCTTGCACTCTCCCTAATGTCAATACCATCACCATGTCAACCATCAACCAGGCTTCTGGTAGAGGGACCCCTGCATTAGCCTCACAATAGACTGACACCAGTCTGTAATCACTCCTTTGTGACGCCTGTCACTAAGCACGCCCGCGCAGGCGCAGTAGGTCCCAAATATGAAAACTGATTCACTTTTCTAAATTTAAGTGCCATATATCCAGAATAGATTCTCAAATCAAAACCCTGCGGGGTGGCTGAGGCCGGGTCATAGTGATTGAATGGCAAGTATGTTTTTATAGTGGTTAATAAAACTACAGACCAACCCACTAAAGGGTGGTCTGTTGGGGGTTGTTATTACACCACAAAAACATCTTGACCGTTCAATCACTACTTGCTAAAGCCGAAGATTTGGTCAGTGCCCCACTGTGAGTCCTTTGTACGTGGAGATTTGAGAATCCATAAGCAAGGATAACAATCAAACAAAAACATAACCAAATGTTAATAACATAACATAATGGTGCAACTTAACCAATCACACAGTGATTATTAAATAATTACATCTTTAAACATAAAGAAAGAAATAAAAACCAAAGTGCGACTCTCATCATTGCATCCAGATGCACAGTCCTAACGAAAATGGTGGGATGTGTTTGGTAAATGGTCTTCAGCCTTTTTGATTAAAATCATAATATTCCTAAAGAAGGAAGCCGCTGCACTCTGATCTTTTAAGCAAAAAGTTGTAAAAGTAGACTTGGATTTCCATCCTGCTACTTGCATAACTTCGTCTACAGAAGAGCCAGCGAAAAGGGAAAAAGAGGTAGCCATCCCTCTAACGTCATGAGCTTTAATGTGAGAAAGATTAATTTGATCCGGAGAAGCAAACTCATAACAAAGGCGGATGGTCTCACAAATCCATCTGTCAATAGTGTCCTTAGAGACTGGACTGACTACCCTCTCTGTATACGGAACCCAGAAATAGGACGGATCGGATCTCTTAAAATCAGTACGATGCTTGTAAACTTTTACAGCTCTGCCAGGACACCAAAATCTGTCAGATGGTGAAAAGGAGGTTAAAGGGTTAAAAATAATCAGCTTAGCTGGGTAACGGTTAGATTGAATCTTCGATAAAAAATCTATTTTCGGATATAAGACTAGACCGTCCCCAGATTCAATAAACCTGTCCTTTTCAGCGGAAAAAGCATGGATTTTGGATCGTCTGCTAGCAGAAGCAGAGGCCACCAGAAAAACGGTCTTAAAAGTTAAATGTTTTTAGCTAATAGAAGGGATAGGTTCAAAATGACGACCTGCCAACACCTAAAGAACCGGAGCTAAGTTCCCTGAAGGCAAATGTTTAGCCACTGGAGGACGTATGTTGCATACACCTCTAATGAAACCATTAAGAACCGTAGTATCTTTAACATCAGCAGTCAACAGACAAGGTAGTGAAGATGCTAAAGAAAATTTATATCCTCTTACAGCATTAGCAGACAAATGTAAGGAGTCAAAAAGATAAGATAAAGAATCTAACACTTAGGAAATAGAAACATAATCGGGCACGAAACCATGATCTGCACACCATTCTCCAAAAATGTTAATCGACCCTTGTAAACTCTGCGGGTCGACTCCCTCCTGGAAGAATCAATGATTTCCTGAGATCTTGCAGAAAATTTACTCTCAGGGACCGCACACTCGATATTCTCCAAACACACAGACTGAAGATTCCTGGGTTTGGATGAAGGCAAGATCCCCTCACTTGAGACAGAAGGTCTGGGTAAATTGGAAGAAGACGAGGGAAGTCTACCAGAAGATCAAGAAGATTTACAAACCAGATCCGTTTTGGTCAAAAGGGAGCTATCAGCAGGACTTCGCAGATCTGGTCCCTGACCCTCTTCAGCACTAAATGAATCAGAATTGTTGGAGGGAATGCATAAGCAAAGATTCCTGTCCAGGACTGAGACAGGGCATCCACAGCCAACGCCTGATTGTCTGGAAAAGGCGACATGATTGAGGAGATCTGGGCATTCAGAGAGGTCATGAACAGATCTACGTGGGGACGATCCATGAGGTTGAAGATCGCTTTGACAACCGACCTCTTTAACTGCCACTCTGTGTGGATAAACTTGTTGGGACGAGACAGTTGGTCCACAAGAAAATTCAGACAGCCTGGGACGTGAGTGGACACTAGAAAAATTTGATTCTCGCGACACCACAAGAGGAGGTTCCACACTTCCAGGCAGAGGAGTGATGCCTTTGTGCCCCACCTGTGCCTGTTGATATAAGAGACTCCTGTTGAATTGTCCGATCGAATCGAAATTCTGAGACCTTTTACTCGATTCGACCAAGAAAGGAGAGCCTTCTTGACAGCCCACCATTCCAGAATGTTAATGTGGGCTGACGACTCATCCAGAGACCACAGGCCGGAGACTGATAGGGAATCCCAGACTATTCCCCATCCCTCCTTGGAAGTGTCTGTGAAAATAATTGCCTGAGGAGAAGACTTTACCAGAGGAACACCAAACAGAAGAAGAGAACGATCCTTCCAAACGTCTAGATGGGGAATTAAATGTTCTCTGATGGGGATCTGATGGTAAATAGAGTGAACCGACTGTTTCCACAGGGACATAAGATACATTTGGAAAGGTCTTCTCATCAGCGCCGCCCACGGAATGATACTCTCGACGCTGACCATCAAGCCAATCACCCTGAGGAAGAAATTTGCTCTAACCATGGAAGAAGAAGACTGAATTTCCATTGCTGCTAAGATGGCTTCTAACTTTAGATCTGAAGGGAAAGCTAGACCTCGAGCTAGATCGAATGAAACGCCTAGATGGGTGAACACCTGAGACGGAACCAAGCTTGATTTTTTTCTAGATTTATAACCCAACCTAGGCTGCAAACCATACTGCAGACCTCTGGAATGATTCTTGACAGAAGTGAGGAAGATTCTGCTTTTACTAACCAATCGTCTATATAAACATGAAGGGGAATAGAACGACAGTGAAGAATCCCTGCCGCAGATAACACTAGGCAGGTGAAGAAAAGCTGGACCGTGGTCAGGCCGAAGGGCATGACTCTGAATTGCCATACCCAACCCTTGAAAGCGAACCCCATGAACTTTTGGAACGAAGGGTGGATGAGAATGTGGAAGTAGGTGTCCTTCAGGTCTATGGAAGAGGCCCACATACCTTGAGACAGACTGGCGATAATCTGAGCTAAAGTCTCCATCTTGAATTTTGGAGTAGAGATTAGAAGATTTAACCTTTTCAGATTGATGATTGGACGCCATCCACCTGTTTTCTCGGGGACCAGAAAAGGCGTTGAGTAGTAGCCTGGTTCTACTCTCCATAAAGGAACCTCTTCTATGGCTTTCTTTAAATTCATCAACTCCAATTCGTCTTCCAGGGCTCCCAGCGGATTTGATCTATAATCCAGGAGTCCTGAACAAGGGCTTACCACGTCTCCCAAAACAGAAACAGGCGCCCTGCTACTGGCACGCTAGGTAAAAGAGACTGCACCAACAGGTCCAAAAGAGGGAGAAAAGGAAAAGATAAAACTGGGAAAAGAGGAAGGGATTGGCCTACCGGGGCTATGGCCATCCCTTCAAACTCGTTTTCCTTGATAATCTCTAAAGGAGCGACCTCTAGAATTATGTCTAGATCCACGAGAATAAGCCTGGTCCCTTCTTACCTGAGAAGAAGGGGCTTGACGGACTTGGGAGCTGGGCCTATGAGACGAAATGGCTTCAAATCGATCCTACTCCACGGATCGGGCTTGGGAACCAGAAGACTGATTAGAATTGGTGATTATCCTAGAAGTATAAGCGCCAAACTCATCCGGCCTAAGACTCTTCCTTTTAGGGGAGGAAAGTGGACTCTCGACAGAGGAAGAGTCTCCCTTCACTGAAGGCTTCAACACAGAGATCTGATCTCGAAGATCGTTGGCTGATCTAAGGCGGTCAGATTCAGCCCGAAGAATACTTGAGGAAGCCTGACCAAAGACATCCAAGCCGAAGGGAGGAGCCGAAATAAGGTTGCTCCTAAGAGAACTCAAAATATTGACCTCTGACAGTTTCCTAGCTCTTCTTTTGGAGGTAATGAAGCCTAATGACCGACAAACCGAGTTCAAAGAGCCTCTAGAAACATCGGCTAAAGAACGAAAGACCTCAGGAGTCGTCGTAAGTAAAGCCTCTGAAAGAAGAACAAGAAAATTCGCTGATTTAATCTGAGCTCTACATACAGATTCCCCTCTGAAAAGATCCGAAGATGACTCAACCCTAGCTGACTCCTTCAGATTAGAAGAAAGAACATCCCAAGTCGGACCGCTAAGAGACTGAGTAGAAGCCACTCTAATAAAATCACCCTTGGGAACTTGAACTGGCGCATCTAACTTAGGAGTAAGTAAGAATTCTTTCGACTGGACCTCGTTTACATAAAAGTCAAGCATATCTATAACCAAGTTATCTATCGGAAGAACACGAGGAGCACTAGAAGAGGGATCAGAAGATGACAGAGTGGATCCAACAGAAGGATCTATCCAACCAAGATCTGAAAACTCGTCCTGAGGAGGGAGAGAAAGAGAGGAAGCTATCCATCGATGCGTCGAAGACCAATCATCTGCCGAGGCCCTAACTGGGTAAAACCGCCTAAGATCCCTGGCCCTGACTGATCTTGGGATAGTATTAGCAGAAGCATGCGATAACAGAACCTCCCTTAGATAAGGAAGGGGAAGGACTCGAAGAAGATGAACGTGAATTAGAACCCATCTCTCGAAAGAAAGGGTGAACACAATCAGAAGAATGAACCTCAGAGGCAGACTGAGAAAGAGACAAAGAATGATCAAAATCATGCCTAGAAAAAACTTGAACAGGAGGAGCACGAAAATAATTAGAATCGGAAGGAGCAAAATTATTACTAGAATAAGAATCTGAACGAATCGGCAACTCATAATCAGAAGCGTGAAAATAGCTTCCAGAAGAAACTGGTAAACCAGAACCGGAAGTAGGATGCTTAGCCAGATCTAACTGACCCGGAAAAGCACATCTCAAACCGGAAGTAGAAGCACTACTATGGAAGCAGATACGATACAACCGGAACCGGAAACGGAAGTTGGATGCAAGGACGGATCTATCAGACCCGAAAAAGCACCTCTAATACCGGAAGCAGATACACTGCCACCAGAAACGGAAGCGGAAAAATCGGAACAGGAAATAGATGACTGATGTCAAGCCATATCTAAAAGACCCGGAAATGCATTTCTCCTACCGGAAGTAGCAACACTACTACCGGAAACGGAAGCGGAAAACCTGGAACCGGAAGTTGATGAGGGATACCTAGCCGGATATAACAGACCCTGACAGGCACCTCTAGAACTGGAAATGGAGGATGGAAGAGCCAGATGATCATGAGACACCGGATGTTCAGCCAAGTCAGAAACAATCATAGTGCTCATATCCGGATGTCCGGTCAAATCAGAAGACAATCCTGATTTCGAACCCACTTGCCCAGACAAGCCAGGAGCAAAGATTGGAGCAGAAATAGAGATTGGAGATCTCATAACATTGTTGGCTATCGGGATAACGGAAAAATGGACCTTCGCATGAGGAGAAAAATTTGAAGCTTCCGCCACTGATTCTATCACCTGAGGGTAATGCGACCCCTCAAGACTTACATGGTCTTTCGTCTGGCTCCTACCTGAGGATACATTAGCAGACTTCTTCCTAGGCTCTTTAGATTTGGTTTTAGGAGATTTCAGCTCCTGCCTAGTAGTAAGAGACATATGTTTACCCCACTTACGAGAGCACCCACAATATTTGGAACCATTCTCAGAGTCTGACGACTCCTCTTTAGCAGCTTGAACAGCTGAAGAAATACGTTCGTCCAGAGACTTAGTTAACACACTTGCAAAAGATTCGAAATGTGCAAATAATGCCATAACAGCATCAGAATTTGTGTCCGTTGTTGTTACAGACGTTTTAACAGACGCACTGGCAGATGTAACTGCCTTAGATGACTCAACAACAGAGGGAGAGCGACCTGAGGGCAATGCAGGCTTGGAAACAAAATCTTTGAAAAAAGCCTTAGAAACTACTAAAGGCCAGCCCTTACAAATCCCACACATTTTGAAAGGGGAGCAAGTGGTGCACTTCGAGCATACATGACCGGAGAAATCTTTAGCGTGAAAACTGTCACATTTTGCGGATGAGCATTTTACCTTCTCAGAAGTTAAATCTGGGTCCTATAATAAAATAAATAGGACAATAGAGCAACAGCTAATAATAAAGGTCTCTAAAAGAGGAACGAAATTAAGAGATCTGACTGAAGACGGGAATCACAAAGATTCATTAATAATATTGTTTGTTAGGCACTATTAGGACACTACGTAAATAAGAGTGGTAATAATGGCTATTTTAAGCATGGTTTAATGATGGTATAATATTAGGCATGGTATTTAAAACCTCGAAAACTGGAGTACTGACACGAAAACCGGTAGCTCTAAACTAGGGTTAAACCTCTAAACACCACAACGTGAACATTTAACATAACTTAGGCAAAATCGATTTCATAGTAGGCATGATTTCCTGTATCAGTGATGAATGTAGCTGAACTTCAGCGCAAAGCTATAAAACCTTAAGATTGATAGCAGGCGAACTGATCTGCTAGCAAAATATTTGAGAAGACTTGCCTGGTTTCAGAGCTATTTAGCTGATAGAACACAATGCGTGCTATTTAATGCAACCTGCTCTGAAAACAGGAAATTAACCCGTGGTGTTCCTCGGGGGTCAATTCTTGGCCCTCTGCTGTTTTTACTCTATATGAATGACTTGCCCAAAATTTGCCACAATTTGTCACTAATACTGTTTGCCGATGACACCAATGCCTTTTGCTCCGCTAAAAACTTAGATATATTATACGAAAGAGTAAATAAAGAAATGGAAGAAGTTATTAACTGGTTCAAAGTAAACAAGCTATCATTAAATGTTGATAAAACAAACTACATGCTATTTTCAAAGTCTAGACAATCAAGAAACAATAGTATTAAAAAAATCTATATTAATAAAAAGGAAATTGAAAAAGCTCGGTTTGCAAAATTCTTAGGAGTTTATTTAGACCAGAACCTGACCTGGGGCAAACAAATTGAGGTAGTCACAGCTAAAGTAGCAAGAGGCATGGGTCATTCAATGACTAAAGCCATACCTAGCACAAGTTACCATTAAAACCCTGTATTCCACATTGATCATTCCACACCTAACATACTGCAATGCCATCTGGACTAACACACACAAAAACAAATTAACAAAATTGCAAAGCATGCAGAAAAAATGCATTAAAATGTTCTCAAAAACAGCAAAGGGTCAAAACATCTTCAAAACACAAACACCTCTTAAACTCACAGACATAGGCAAGTCACAGATGATCAACATTTCCAGAGCCTTTCATCACAAAATCCTACCTAAATCTATAACCCACAGCTTTGCAAACAACATCAAAATCCACACATATAAAACTAGGAACAAACATGATCTCCACATTAGATACACACGAACAGACACAGGGAAACGTAGAATATCAGTTGGTGTCGTCAAAGCGTGGACTAGTATAGATAAACACACACGCGAAAAAATACTAACACTAAAATCATACAAAGACATAATTAAAACTAGCATACTCAATACATACTAGATCTGGAAAACACAATGCCAAGATAACTAAGATCCACACACTCCTGTATCATTGCCATAGCTACTATCATAACAGCCACCCACAACTACTACTACTACTACTACTACTACTACTACTACTACTACTACTACTACTACTACTACTACTACTACTACTACTACTACTACACTGTACATTCACAAGTATGTCTCACATTCTATGCTAAGCTGTGTGTATAATTGTATATGTATGTTTAATGTTAGGTGTCCGCCACCACTATAGGCAATGCCTTCGGCGGATAACCTGTATTGAAAGTATGTAAATTGGTATCCAAGAAGCAAATAAATAATATTGAATCTTGAATCTTGAATCTTGAAGCACTAAAGATAGACTCCAGCCTGGATTGACTACCGGTTGTCTCGGTCGGAGATTGCTCATTCCCTTCACCATCACATTCAACTGGGCCACCTCTGGACTATCCCTGTTGGCTAGACAAGGGATAACTGATGCCAAAGCTGACATCAGATACAACTGGATAGGTCTTCGCATCAGAGCAGCGTCCGGATTACCTTCTCCACAGAGACCATCATTCCCAGCATCTGAAGAAACCTTCTCGCCTGAATGTGGTTTCCCAATCGAAAACTCTCGAGGATGGCTAACAGAGACACCACTCTGGGCTCTGACTGGTAGACCCTGCCTTCAAATCGCATCCCCCAAATAAACGAAGTGTTGAGTGGGTGTGAACTCGGATTTCTCCCTGTTGACTATCCAACCAAGATCTGAAAACAATTTCAAAGTCAGAGCAGTATCCATTCCTAACCTGGCTGGCGTGTCCGCCTTGATAAGCCAATTGTCTATGTACGTGTGAAGCACCACGTTCTCTCTTCTGAGAAACGCTGTCACAGCTAGGAACACTCTGGTGAAAACCCTTGTGGCTGTCGACAGGCCAAATGGGAGGACTACCAACTCCCATACCTGATTCTGAAACGCGAATCTCAGAAGTCTGTGACAACCCCTGTCCATTGGAATGTGGAAATATGTATCTTTCAACTCGATTGACACACACCACATTCCTTTCCTCAATCCTGCCATTACCGATCTCGGAGTTTCCATCTGAAACCGTGGCGTATGGATAAACCAATTCAATGTCCAATGGCCTGTGATTGAGTACAGGTCTCCACACACACACCCTCCCATGTGCTCTTGGGGACAAGGAACATGTTTGAACCGAAGCATGGAGTGCTCTGGTTTGCCGGTTTTATTGCTTCCTTCAGAAGCAAACCTAACACTTCGTTTTGAATGGCCTCTAACTTGTCTGGTTCCCTTGGTACGGGAGTCCAGACAGGTGACAAAGACAGATTTTGAGGTGGAAAATTCCACCACTCTGCGACGAAATGTATGAGCCTTCCACCCACTATAGATGCGTTGACGCTTAATGCCACCCCCCCACCTCTTTACCGAGAGTGAGAACAATTTTGACTTGACTGGTCTAACTGGCACCACTGTTCCTGTCGCACAGACGCGGTCCAGGCAGATACGAAGGGAGCTGCTACCATACCCTCAGGTACGACCAGCTCCCTTCTTTCCGCCCTTGGTGGACTTACCATTGCCCTTCCCCTTGTCCTTCCCGCCTCTCAGGCGATCAGGAGCACTACTGGGGTGGGCAAAACCCTCCACAACCTTCCTCGCCTTCTTACCCGCAGGCGGCTGCGAAGGCCCAGCAATAGCAGAAGAATCTGGCTTGGCTTTCGCCTTGCTCTTATGCTTTTTATGTTTTTTGGAGGAAGGTTGACCAGTTAATGGTTTAGCAACATCCCATAGTGCATGCGCCTGTCACACTAGTTCCAGCTGAAGGTTAACCGCTAACTGACTCTGCACTATGTTAGCAGTGTCCTCTAAGATGGCCCACACTTGGCCACCAAGGAAGCTAGGTCCGTTCAGGGCTTTCCAGGCAAACGCTCCCTGACAGCCATAGATGGACGCACACGGCTTGCACCCTGGCCAAGGCGTCCATCGACAGCACCAGGCCATTGTTTACGCAAGACAGCGCCACAGGTGGCACAGGGTACCCTGCCCCAGCTTCAGCCCACATCGACTGAAGCAAGCGATACGAGTGATTGACAGCATTCATTGCTGCCCTGACTCCCTCATCGCACAGGGACAGGACCTCCTCAACGTGTGCTTGCGATCTGTCCACAAGTGCCTGAGCGGGACCACCCGCTCCAGTACTCTGAACCCCAAGAACCCAATGGTCATCTTCAGTGATCGTTGGTACCACACCATTGTGCTCGTATTCCCCTCTGGAAATAAGGCACCTTTCCCGCACCTCCTAGAGGCCACAGGGAGCTGACTTAAGTCAAGCTTTGCTTGCTATAAATAGCATCGAGCAACTCCTTGAACCGTGGACCCAGTGGACTGGATCCGAGCTGTGGGCAAGACCCGCGTCCGAATCAACACAACCGATGGATGGGACATGTCTTCTTCAGCCGTGTTCGGAACCACTGACTGAGGTCGGACGGACCAAACCACTGACCAACCCACCCACTGACTGACCTACCGACCAACCAACTGTTCGGCCGATCGACCCACACACCGACCGAGGTCGGACCGACCACCCAACTCACCGACCCACACATCGACCGGCCAATGGACCCACCCACCCACGCACCCATCGGCCGACCAACCGACCCACCCACCCACCAAAGTCGGACCGACCACCCATCTCACCCACCCACACATCGACCGGTCAATGGACCCACCCACCCATCCACCGAGGTCGGAACAACCGACCACTCACCCACTCACCCATCGGCCGACCAACCGACCCACTAACCCACCAAAGTCGGACCGACCGACCGACCCAACGACCAACTGATCCACCCACCGACTGACCCATCCACCCCCGGCAACCAACCGACTGACCCACCCACCGATCAACCGACCGAGGTCGGACTGACTAACCGACCGACCAACTCACCCACCCACCCACTCATCGACTGACCCACCGACCGACCCAATGACCGACTGACTGACCAAGCCACCCACCCACCCACCGACTGACCATCCAACCCACTGAGGTCGGACCGACTGATCGACCGACCGGCCAAGGTCGGACCCACCGACCCACCGACCCACCATCCCACCGACTGACCCACCGACCGTATGACCAACCGACGTCGGACCGACTGACCCACCGACCGCACACCACTCATTAATTCACCGAATCACTTAGTCACTGAATCACTCACTGAATAACTCACTTAATTTTCCACTCACTCACGCACCCATTTCCCTGTCATCCAGACACCCTCACACACCCAACTACCCACGGATGTAAAATGAGAATAATGAATGCAGCATAAATAATTGGATATCTTATCTAACCAACAAAACTGACGCGATCTAGATCCGTCCTTTTCTTTCCAGTTTAATATTAATCATCCCGGGGATCGAATTTGCTTATGGAGAAATTGCATGATTTTCGGGGCGAAAAGTTGTGTACTACGTCATCACTGTTTTTGCACTGGCTGTTTCGCTTGAAATTTGATAAAATTCGTCAACAATGAGCTAAAAGTTAAATAACGTGAGCTAGAGGACATATTTAATGGGATTTAAGGTGCGAGTGAATGGGTAAGTGAATTATACAAAGCAATAACCGGGGTTTGTGTCGAATATTGTAGCTACGGTCGATTAAGAGGCGCGCTACCAAGCGGTGGAGGAGTTCTCCAACTTTTGAGCATACAAATTGCTCTGACTCTCTCCGACCCATCAGTCTGTACAAATATCTGTCACAGGGGCGGGTTGAGTGAGAGCAGACTCGGACTAGGAAGGTATATGTCCATTCCCAGAGTTAGGGGTGGTTATGTTATGTCTCGTTGTAAACCTTTATATTTTGGCCACCCTGCCATATTAATGGGTTGTGAAAGTACATATATGTTTCCGTTTCCATACTTTGGAGGGGAGACATTATTTCATCGGTGATAAATTGAAATATTGTCGCCCACCCCCTAATGGAAGTTAAGTACTGTCCATTCCCAGAGCTAGGGGGTGGAGATTTGTTATGTCTGGGTGTGAACCTGTATGTTTTGACCACGCTACCATATTAATGGGTTTTGAAAGTACATATATTTTTCCATTCCCTTACTTTGGAGGGGGACATTAATTCATGGGCATTAAATGGGCCATGAAATGTTGTACCCCCAATGGAAGTTATGTACTATCCATTCCTAGAGCTAGGTGGTGGTGGAGATTTGATATGTCTGGGACTAAACATGTATAGTTGGCCACCCTACCATATTAATGGGTTGTGAAAGTACATATATGATCCGATTCCCATACTTTGGAGGAGGGGGGATATTATTTCATGGGCTTTAAATTGGCAATGAAATATTTGAGCTACTAAAGCCTGAAAATCTTTCATCGAAGGGATGATAAAAAGCATAAAATTCCATACATAGTTTATGAGTACCCTATTAGATCATCTCTATGGATATCAGATAATGATAGTTATCCCACAGGCCTTTGAATCTTCGTCCATCCATCCCACTACCACATACACCTAATATAAATATATATATATATATATATATATATATATATATATATATATATATATATATATATATATATATATATATATATATATATAGTACAGGGATATGTGGTAGTGGGATGGATGGGCGAAAATTCAAAAGGTCTGTCGTTATCCTTTAAATGGTGCTACTTCGGCCAAATATAGTTTGTGTGGAATACAAAAGAGTAATAAAGAGAGACGTTTAAATGTATGCCTGGCGCTGTAAACTCTATAACTACATGCGAAAACTGGTTGCTTAAACCATAAACGTCTTTAGCCATCTGTCCACAGGCCTTTGAATTTTCGTCCATCCATATCACTATGGTGTGTATTATATATAGTAGGTATATATACATCTAGTAGGGGGATATGTGGTAGTGATATGGATGGACGAAAATTCAAAGCCTGTGATCTGTCATGTCTGTATTTTAACGTTAAACAGCACACACTTTATTCATATCACCTACGTGTTTAGATTAGCACCAGCTGTGCAGTGTGTCGTTACATGATAAGGTGGCATTTCACAGACGAATCACAAACGCCTCCCCCACCGCCCTCTCAATCCCTGGGGCATAGGTTGTTGAGACGGGGGCCACCACGGATCGCCGAAGGGCTGCCCGGGAGGTAGTATTATCCCGACATTACTACTACCAGGGGCTGAACGCCCATTTAGAGACAAGCCTCCACAGTGGTATACACCATTGATCGCCATCAACCACACCAGAAGGGCCGGCCTCTCTCTCTCTCTCTCTCTCTCTCTATTCTGTGTAGGCTCAGACAAACATGTAGTCTCTGCCAGAGTCGCATCGGCATGATGGAACCACCTATAGTGGCATCCATCTACCTTGACAACGCTCACCTGTGAGGATGCTTGAAGGATGCTAAAGTGATTAGCATTTGAACCAAGGCAGACAATGGCATCTTCACATGTTATGCAGAGAATCTGCTGCTGAGCAGGGTTCTCCAGCAGACGAGCACGTCCTACCCTCTCCACCCCATAGAAGTGGCAGACAGACTCGATCACTTTACGTCGGTGAACGCGGTCGTGAATGTTTCTCCGCAAGGGGTCGACCCAAAGATTGTACTGGGGGGTTATCCCGGAAGTGGGCCAACTTGGCATCCAATATCATGGCAGTCTCAGTGCCCTGTGCCACTGCTGTAGACGCCAGCACGAGCAGTATGATGAGAATCATAGCTATATATGAAGAGTTAAACTGAACAGAGTGAACCCCTCGAGAAATATCTTTGCCAGCTCGAGCCCTGTTCCCATCGGATCAATAGTGATCTTCATCCCCTCAGGGGCAGGGGCTAGCTGATTCACTCTGCCGCCGGCTAAGAAACGTAGCTCTAGGATTATATGAGTCGTTTGCGGGCTAGTGAGTCCAACTCGCTGAAGCAGTTTAACAGCACCCAGGACTTTGGAGACATGTGACACAACATCTACCTGTAGGATGCCCTCCTGGAGGTTAACAGACGCAGCAGGCGCTTTCCACCCGTAACCCTGATCTGGTGACCCACCCTCGTCAGGGAGACACCTTCACCTTTGTAGGTGAAGAAGGATGATCCCAGATTGTAGACCTTTCGAACTGTCCCATCCTTTTTCACAACAGTGGAGAGGGGAGTAACCTCTATGTCAATGACTGCGGGAGGCCTATATAGGGGCAACCATGTTTGCCAGTCGCCCCCAGGTCCAGCGCGGTACCACACTTCATTCTTCTCAAATATGAACTGCAGGTTTTTTGCCAGGGTCAATAGCAGTCCATCATGGGTCATCGGCGCGGCACCGCTCGAATAGGGTTTGCCCAGATGAAAGCTGAGGTCGTTATTTAGGGTGTTGATGTCTGCCACCTCTGTATCCGAGAGCTCAATCAACGGCTCGAGGATGTACATCCTCTTCAAGAAATCGTACCGAAACACGATCTTGTGGCCATCTATGTTGCGACCCAGGCGCTCCTTCGACACATCCTTGAGGTCTGTGAGCAGCTCCACCCCATCACCACCAATAGGGTGGAGGGAGAATGCCTTTGAGTTTGCTTCGTACTGTAGGGCGAATGACTTGCCATCGCTCTCTTCTACCTTGGCAGCATCAAGTGCGTACACATCTGCCAGGTCAGCAAGACCAGTCAAGTGAGCAAATATGGGTCCCATAGCACACCATAAGAGGGGTTTAAACAGGAGATATAACCATGCCGATTGGCCGACTGCTGCTCTCCGGTGGTGAAAACATAATCTCACCCTCTCTAGAGGGGAGACTGGTGGTACAGTACTATGTAGAATGGGTCCTCTTCGAGGTGCCCCAGCGGGGCACAACATACATACACGCCGATGTGCTACATCAACCTCTGGGCAGTGCACACAGCAGCTCACTGGTAGAAGTCGGCCGGGACGTGATAGAGTATCTCCCAGGTGCCAACAGCAACCTATGGAAAGCTATCAGTCCCAGCCTGTTCACACCTCTAAATCACCTGTTTGACAGCCCCTCCATTAACATATATGCCAGCATGGGTGGGATATCGAACACCCATTTAGATTTTACCCTCTTAGTACTCATTGACCTGACATGATATCACACCAGAAATATCTGACTTTTGCCGAGATGATGAAGAGCCAGCTACAGGGTTGCCCCTTCATGACCCCTGCACAGATAAGGGCCCAGATGCTCGCACTGCAACAAGAAGGAGAGTGACTACAGCAGAAGAGCTGGTATCAACAGAACACAAGCATTGCAAGGAGGCGAAGGAACAGTGAAGGTTCCAGATACTGGCAGGTCCTCCTGGAGGAGAATAAGTGGGACGCAGGAGTCTTGACAGACGATGATGAGCCAGATGTCTACGACGATGTCACAGACGAGGATGAGCCAGATGCCATACAGTGGGAAGAGGAGATGGCGCAGAAGTGTAAGACCAAGAAAGCCATCCAGTGGTGGATCTACTATCTTGGGCATAAGGTGAAGTTCCAGATTTCATGTCTCAGAAAGATACTGGCACCCGACATAGTGCTGGATGAACCCTGTCTAAAGGCATCTGTCTCGACACCAGCAAGCTGGCACAGTTCGCCAGGCTCTCCAAAATGAACCCTTCTATGATTCATGAGCAGATTCTGCAGGTGATGCAGGTTTAATCTCCAGGTATACCATGGCAAAATCAGAGTGGCGGAAGCAACCAGAACTATACCCCTCCCTGACGGCTGACGAGGGCGGTACCATCCATGGCTGGCGACTCCAGCAGATAGATACCATTAAGCAGAATCTCGTCCATGAGGCAGAAAAGTACAGCAGAATGCGCAGGCGATATAAGACAGCCTACAACGTCCTCGCGTGTACAACCACTGCTGCGGGGCTGATTGGAGCCAGTGCTGGGGTGGCAGCTGTGACAACTCTCGCTACAGGGGTGTGTGCAATTGGGTGGCGTCACACTAGCCGCCCCTGTCTTGGCCATGGGCTTGGGGATGGGGCAGCGGCAGATCACAAGGAGGCAGAAGAAGCATGCTAAGTACGTGATACTGGCACAGAGTATGCTACGGATTATTGACGAGTTTGTCAGCAAAGCTCTCAAGGATGGCCAGGTCACCGATGAAGAGTACCACCATATATTGAAGGACCAAGCCTTGTACCGCATGGAGAAACCTAAAGTGCGACAGCAATACCTCAAAGGCTCCAGCGGACGTGTTGATATGGAGGGGTTAAAAAACGAGATGGTACAGGGAGGTTGCCTCCCTGGTCTCTGGGGTCGAGACGACTACAAATAGTGTGCTGCCTGAACCTCACGACAGTCATCCGGAGCCAACCGCCCCTCCTGGGTACACCATTGACTGACCTGAGAGGCTTACTGGATGATATACCAGAGCTAACACTGTTCTCCATCACAGTGGATGGACGGGCCCAAACCAGCTTCTCCATCAACCCACGACCGCTGACCAACTACTCCATCACCATCAAGGATGCTAAGCAAGCTCATACTTGGATGGCTGCTCCAAGCCTGTCATACTGGAATCAGCAGCCGAACATTGCTGTGTGGTGTGCCACGGCAGGATGTGGAGTAAGTTCCACCCTGCTTCACTCCTATTCTGGTACTCCTGAAGCTGTGCTCATCGCCAGCGGTCTCAGATTCCATGTGTACCTCACGGTGCGACGACTCCTCCATGAGCTGGGTGCAAGCCTCCCTGATACACACGCCTTCGACCCACAGCTCAGCAGTCATAGCGTCTCAGCGGCCAGCAGACTACAGAGAGAGGTCAGCGTTCACCCAGACTATCGGTGGCATGGAGGTGACAACAGCGGTCTAGGGGTTATGTACGGTGACCCGAGACATGACTACTCAGGATTTCCCTATCCAACACCCCGATGAGTAGGCCATCAGAAGACAGCGACATTCTCATTTGATCCAGACTGCGACCCTGGAGCGCTGTTGCAAAACATGCCCATCACTGGCTTGCGCCAGGACTATCCAAATGTGTGGAAATACTTTGTCCCACACACCACCTCAGGCCTCACACCAGCAGGGATCGTTCGGATCAAACTGTGCACTGTGCTACTGCCTCCTTACGGCACAGACCCAGCTGCGGCATTCCATAGATGGTATCAGTAGAGCAGAGCTCCAGGCCATGTTCATCAGTCTCGTTGAGGATATGATCATCGTGGCAGACCACAGTAGTCGTATTGCTAAGTTCCAGCAGGGGTTGCAGAAGGCCAGTCGCAAACTTGACTTTGCTATTTCGCCACACCTGCGATTGATTCCGGGCAACATGATCGTAAACATCGAGGACCTTCAAGTCAGGGGCTATAACAACATGACAGTTGAGGGGAGTTCCCCCGGTGTCCACTTCGGCTTCAACACTGACATCAACGCGCCTACACGTAGTATGGCCATACAGTCGTTCTGACCCTGACACTGCAGCCAGTCGACATAGCAGCTCCATGCATTCCTACCCCGACTCTGCAGCCAGTCGACATGACACCGCTTCCTGTGGCAGCTCTACGAGTGTTGTCAGGCCTAGCTATCGTGGCACTCGGGATCAGCCTACTCTGCCGCTAGCAAATCAGCTCTAAGACTATCCTGACTCTCTACAGTGGCAGTGGGGACCCCGGTGAGACACTGAAGCAGCTTGGCATGCCCTGCAGCCCCTATACCTGCTGCCAACATGCACATCCAAGAGCTGGATGGTTTTGCAGCGCATCCTTTTTCCAGCTTGTAGTACCGCAGAGCCTTGTTCAGCTCTGAGTCCGGTGAGGCCATGGCGGTCTGCAACTGCTGGAACACATCTGACAGACACTCCCGATCCTTATAGAAACCTTTAGCTTGCCAGTAACATGGCGGCGAATGTGGCCATGGTGAAGATGACAGGGGGAAATGAGGTTCTTCCTGCCGCCACTGCGGCTGTCCTCACTACAGTGGTGGCTGGGGTGGCCGGGCACTGGCTCAGAATAGCTCACCCAAACCCAAAGATCGCCCTCAGTGGTGCCTCCTACACTGTTGCCGCCAAGATCATGGGTGAACGTGTTACACTAATGGAGGCCGTGGTTCTAGGGCTAGCAACGAGTGCAATTGCTGAGATCATCGTCGCCTACATTTAAAACCACTCAATAGTGAGAGATGGATCACGAGACCCCTGCAGCATATGAGACTGTATATAAGGGGATGGGCATCAAGGAGAGGGCGACGATGCGTGGTATGCTCGGAGTCGATGAGGCTGGAGCCATCAAGGTTATGGCTGAGTCCTTTGCACAGGACCTGGTTAAGGATCTCCTGAAACCACGGAGCTCATTCCGACAGGATGGAAAGAATCTCCAGATAGGCACCCTCGGCCTGAGCCATATCACTGTCGATGGCAGAGGAGAGGCTACCGCCAGCCTCCAGCTAGCAGAGGTGAAGAAGTCAGGGTTCTTTGGTTTACCTTTTAAGACCACAGGATAGTCATGGCTTCCCGTGCATGTGTCATACAGATACTGGATGTACTAGACACTGTGGTTGCTGACACAGGCCCTCTATGCTATCTTCTCAGCTGCTGCTGGGATTTCACGCTTGACGCCTCCATCACATCCTTCGTATCCACCGGAGGTGCAGGATTCCCCGCTCTACAAGCGAAAGAGCTGGTGCAGGAAGTACTGCCGTTTAATCTCCCAGATATAGACGAGGCTACCGCTGACCAAGTGCTAACAATCCTCCACATGCATATCTGTACCATTTGACAGTAGGCCGGCTGATGCTGGCCAGGTGCTGCTGATCATTGCCCCGTAAGGACACGAGAAAAACATCTTGCTGCGGGCTCTCCTGGCCGAACATCTACACTCTCAATACATCCTTCTGGTGTCTGACTCTGCCGTTGAGGTGGTTGACAGTAATGATTAATGGTACAATGGCCCAATCACCAAGACGCAGATCCTGCAAGCACTGATGGAGAAGCTTCTGGCAGCCCGACTGACATAACCACTTGTTCTAGTTATCGATGACCCTGCAATGGACCAGAAGACAGTCACCTACCTCAGCAACATCACCAGGCGCATCCGGCACACAAAGATAATAGTCTTCATCCTCTTTCAGAAGTACACCCGCGAGATCTCACCAGACATCCACCACAATGCCTGGTTGCTATACTTTAGCTCCAAGTGTGGGCGCGCCCTGCTCGAGACCATATATAACAGCCTAACCCTCAAGGAGACCAAAGGGGACTTTATCGCAGGTGTACAGAGGGCAGCTGAGCTGTACTGCTTCATCTTCAGCAACAAGGAAAAGGCGCAGACCTTCACCTACAAGCTGAATCCAGCCAGGAAAATAGCCTGCTCTACCCGTCATTGCTGACAGACTGTCGGCCGCAACTTTTTTTCATTCATCAGAAGGCTGAGGAACTTCGTCCGCAGGCTCCGCTACTTTGTCAGATGCTTGAGGACCTCTATCAGAAGCTACTTCGTCAGAAGCTTAGGGAACTTCGGCAGAAGCTACTTCGTCAGTTGTGGCAGAAGCCTGTGGCTTAAGCTTATTCTTTCGCTGAAACTCTACCCACTGAGGGACATCTTCTGGTACTCTCAGCCTCTGGTACCTCTCATGGAAGACCTTCTTTTCCCATGTGAGCACGTAACTAGTATCGTACTTGCGGACGGGGGTTTTGATGAGGTATTTCTGGTAGTGATCCTTTTCTGGGAATACCAGAAATGCTGCCAGATCCCTGTCCAATTCCTTGCGCCCTGCTGGAGTGAAGATGTGCTCAAAAGCCCTGACCCCAAGGTCGTTATATCCTTTAGACTGGAGTCTATCCAGCCTCTCTCGCTCTTCCTGGCTATGGAGTCTAAATACGTCAGCCCACTTTCCGACCATTATTAGATCTTTGGGTACGACCCTCGCCCTTTGGAGAGCTAGAATAACAGGACTGTTGGTTGGGGCCACAGGTAGGTCGGATACTACCTCGCCCTGGGGCTGTCAAACGTCCGGTAGAGTATCTGAGTCAGGAGTTTTTTTGTACTACGAGCTGGCGCTCCTTCCACTATGGTGGCCAGTATCTCCGCATCAGATGGAGGGGTGACCTTAGCTCGCTCGTGCGTAATGTTGATGTCACGAAGCAGTCCTCGGACCCTGTCACAGTGGGACAGTACACGCCGTGGCTGTGACTGTCGTGCCGACTTGTCTTGCTGCCTATAGACAATCTGCTGGAGAACTTTACCAAACATGGCAGCTGTTTAACCCCTCTATATATCCAGACCTTAAACATGCTGCAGTATGTGCAACATCCAGATGGGTACCATTGAACCCGCAACATCACACCACACTGATCCTCTGAAGGTCTGCTTGACGGTCATTCGACCCAGTATACACAATGAGAACCCGTTGTCCGCTGCAGGGAAGTACATTGACTTTGCAATCTCGGCACAGATCCACGAGATCAAGAGCATGACACTCGAATTCAAGCTTCAGAGCACACTAGAACAGACGGTAGAGCTCCCGCTGGTTCTGAACAGGTGGGAGATCGTGCAGAGCAACAGCACCATGGACACCACCTATGTGAACGATGAGTACCGAGTCCGAGGTCCGCTGGCTCGTGGCCCAATTTTCTATGCGAAGGGAAAGGGATATTACGCTGTGGGGTGCAATGAGGAGTCCACGGAATTCGAACTACGGGCAGGTGTCGAGAAGCCCGTGGCAGTTCCACATGAATCTGGCTGCCATGCAGGATAGGCTGTTCCTCCAGGTGTACACTGAGCAGCTCGCAGATGCGACGATGAATGCTCCAAGACTTCGTGTCTGGCATGACGAGAATGACAAGTAGCTGAAGTAAATGGGTTCTAAACAGCGGATCATGCATGAGGAGCATGAACACCAGCAGGTCTAAGGCACAGCTAACCAACAGGTAGAGCTTACATTACATCGTAGTGCATCGGACTGTGTCATTGTTGCGGTCCTGGTTCAGAAGGGAGGAGCCATCCAGCAGGTGGATAAGCTAGATGACTTCAAGGTTGTGGTTGGTGGGACCAATGTTCTTCGTGAAGTACGCGAGCTGGCTGATTGCCAACTCTACAAACAGAAAACTAAGTCATATGCACTTCTGCGCCTCGTCAGTATAAGCGACGACCTCGAGTCGGCACCCGAGGGCCATCACCACCTCGGGGGCAGGGACATCCCACCTAATCATGGCAACCAGCTCAGCTTCAACATCGGAAACCTCATAGCTGGGACATGCTCATTAGATGTGATGGTAGTTTACTTTGGCTATGTAAAGGTATCCATGTCAAACACATCAGGTATTCAGCTTGAGCGTGTGTAGAGCACGACTCCTGTCATCACAGCTGCAGCTGCCACACTACTATAAGCTCAGCTGACTTCTGACCTGTCGATGCTTCATAGTCGGGCGTTGGCTCAGATACCTTTACAGCCTCGTCGTACTCATCGAGACTCTCATCTGCCTCTTTGATGCTCTGGTTTGCCTGAGCTCGGAATTGTCGTCAGCGTGTCTCCCTCTGGAGCATATGCTCGAGTGCTTTGCTGTACTCAAACTTCTCCTTAGACACCGTCTACATCCCCTGGTTATGACGCTCATGCTCGACCTCTGCTGCCTTCTTGTCAGTGAAGTTGAGTCCCCAGTTCACTAAAGCAAACACGCTCGCATTCAAGATTGCGGAGGCCATGCTATAGACTAGAGTTTAAAGCTACTATATAGCTGCGCCAGCGACGGATCCCCAGGGCGATGTATGTACAAGAGGCTGATCCAGTCGAGAATATAGATGATGAGGACTGTGTGCAGGAGGATTATGATGCAAACGAATATGATGTCGGTGGTGAGTATGATGATGTAGAGCCTGAATCCCGCAAGCTAGTACACAGAGCAAAAGGAATCTATCACACCTATGTAAAAGGTTCTATCAGTTCGCTGGTAGCAGTTGGGGCTCTGATCGCTCTGTTCATAACAAAGGCTGGCGAGACGGTCCGCAAGATCGCCAACAATGCTCTCCATGTGGTGGAGAAGATTTCTGAAGCCATACCAGCCATCGCCTAAGGAGTAGGTGCGTTCTTCGGAGTCACAGACCTTGGCTACCGTACATTGCCATAGCGCTCATGGCCATCTGGTCCACTGAACATTTAAGCCATACTATATAAGGATGGTGTCTCTGTACGACCTGGTCAAGACACATAACCTCGGAGGGTTGGTCGATAAACTACCATTCAGTGAGCATCCAGCAGAGATTAGACGCCTGGGTATGGAGGTGTTTGAGGAGGTCTTCAGTGATGGTCGAATGAATGACGGCCATCTGTTCGTCTGTTTAGAGTTCGCCCAGGCCATGCATGACAGGACGGGAGTTGACGTCAGTGATGAAATCCGGGAGGTCCGTCTTTCTTGAGGAACTCTACTATCAGCCTGGTGGATATTACTGTGAGCCCCCTCACCTACTCGAGGTTGCACGCCGCAAGGGCTCCAACTTCACATTGGAGACAGTTAGCCAGTGGCTCAGCCACCAGGTGATGTGGCAGATATACAGACCTCGTCCACGGCACATCAAGCATGCCCATTTCGAGGAAACTGTGCTGAACAGAGTTCACCAGGCAGATGTTCTGTTCCTTCCGCATGACTCGGTTGGTCGTAAGGCCTACAAGTATGCCCTTACCATCGCCGATGTTTCCAGCAGGTACAAGGCGGCAGTACCGCGCACATTCCAGGGTGTCTGTGAGGCTTCGGAAAATCCCCTCCAGTTGCCAGAATTGTTGCAGGTGGATGAAAATATGGAATTCAGAGGTGAGACTGCAACAGATCCTAACTGGTCGATAGATATTCACAGGCTTGACAGGTATGTGGCGGTGGAGGGGCCGCCTACACTGTACGACCTGGCACACCAGCATGGAGTGCCTAGGCGACCATTTGTCATAGAATAGATTCAGCTAGTCCCTGCAGATACACAGCTACCACCCCTAGGGTGCTAACATGGTACTCGATGGGCTCGGTATGGATACCATCTGGCAGCACATGGCGCTTATCATAGTAAGCAGAGAGTCCGAGTTTTTCCTGCTCATATGTCACCATACCCTGGTTGCGCATGCGTAGGCCTCGGTTTTTAGCTCTGTCCACCCCGCCATGTAGGGCGCTGTGGAACCGCTGCCAAGAGACCTCATTCTGGTGCTTTGACATTCCCTTAGCCGAGCACTTACTTGCAGCTGCGCTCTCCATGTAGTAGCATTTGGAGCAGAGAGCGATGCCATGAGAGCCTTCGAACTCGAGCTTGAACAGTCCCGGAGTCCGTCCAGACTATTTTCCCAAGCTAGCCAGTCCCGCTTATGAGCCTGGTACTCTGCTCGCATCTCAGGGCGAATGACGTCGTCGAGGTTGGAGCCTGCTATAGTGATATACGCAGAGTCAGTGTCCATCTGCAGGTACTCAAAGCTGTCATGAGCTACGTAGCGATCGAGGAAGTCATAGTAGAACTCCATCATTCACAGCTTCGCGAGCTCATAAACGGCTATCCCTACCTGGACGGGCTTTCGAATTGTGATTCTCTGCTTGCGACTCTGGAGATTGTATCACTCACTGATCTCCTCGATATCTTCGAACCATGCACTATGCAGGGCCTTGTCTACCATGCGTTCATCCTTTGTGAAGCTGGGGTTGCTATGGCATTCTAGGGCATCGATGAGCTTCCTGTATGCACTGTTGCCAAGGAGTTTGAGGAGATCTGCCAAGAGTGCTTTGCTCTTATCTACATCTCCCGAGCGGAAGGGAGGGGGGGGGGTGCTCTGTAACATTTTCCACGAACCGCTCGAATGAACGCCTGGCCTCATAGTCTATGGTGCAGTATACAGCAGTGATCTGCAGGCCATGGGTTATATACCATTTGAGTGTCGGGGCATACAGCAGCCGCTTCTTGCCAGAGAGGGCACTGACGTGGGTCGTGGGCCGCTTCCTCCCTGTTCGCCAGCATCTCAGAAGAGATTGCCTCTACCGGGATCTCGCGGTTATAGAAGAGAGGAGGCATTTCCTCGAACTTTGCCCACAGGCCTAGGGGACCTCTATATCCACCTCACCAAACCCAAACCACATGTCTGCTAGGAGAGCCTCCTTAAAGCTAGCTACCCCACTGGCACCGGACCAATGGCACAATGTCTCCTTACCACATGGCATCTCTTTGGCCATTGTTGACAGGTACAGAGCATTTGCGTCATAGCCGAGTAGACGTTGGCAGACACGCTCACTCTGGCGGATTCGAGTCACACCGGCCTCGTGGTATCTGGTGAACACGATGCTGGGACCTCCAACAACAGCACCCTTCAGCATCTCGTAGGCTTCCTTGCCCAGTGAATAGAGGCTAACATCCGGCATGTGCTGAGTGGTTCCACGTAGGAGGTACTGCAGTGACACAGCTGGGAGAGACACAGCATCTTTGAGAATGTATATTTCTCGTTCTGTGTAGAACTCCCGCATCGACTCTAGGGCTTCGATTAATGGACTGACGTCCAGGTTGTTGTAGTATCGCAGCCAGTTGCTAAATGTCCGCATTCCATGCTCGCTGAATGTCTGGTTACACTGTTCCCACTCTGATCGTGTCAAGAGGTAGCCACACTTGAGCTTAGATGGCTATGCTGAGTAGTCAGGAAGCTCTGGATAGTTGAGCTTCTCATGTGTGTCAAACCATTCATATGGGAACCAGCTCTTCTGCTGTGTACACCCGTAAGCTTTGATCCATACCTCGTACGAGACTCCTGGGCCGAGGTAGTTCAGCACATCGAGAAACCGTAGCCCAGGTGTTATGAGGAACATGGTCTGACTAGCCTTCTTGGCGACTTTCACTGTACCTGTACTGTCAGTCAGCTCATCGACAAAGTACTTCTTGATGAGGTTCAGGTCATACCAACCAGAGTTGAACCCCAGTACAGGCATTTGGTCACTCCACTCGTTGATAACCCTCTGCTGTTGCTTTGGGAGCTTGTCAAAGTCTGTCGGTATGTACTGTGCCCTAAGCGTTGTCCGTATTAGAGATGCTCGCCATTGGATCATCAGCATGAACTCTCTGATCAGTTCTTTGGGGTCAGGATTGCAGAGGTGAGTGGGCTCACTTGTGCTGGCATCTAAGGAGCAGCCAACTGACACAGAGATAAGTATGTGAGTACTCTCGATCGTGAGAGTCTCCGTTGGATGAGTCTTCAAACCATCCAAGAGTGCGTCGAAGTCGTAAACTATGAAGTGTGGGTATGGGACAGTCCAAACTCGTTTAGGGACACATGGACAGCGTTTTATACAGCACTTCCACTGTACCGCAAGCGTGCATACAGAGACTCTCAGCTTCTCCTCTCTCAGGACTGTCTTGCAGTATCTTTGTTCGGCATCCTATCCTCACTGGTAAACAGTGTTGGTGGTCGGATCATAACCATCTAAGGGAGCAACCTCGATCCAACGCTCGGCACCGTGCCCACACTCTACATGGTGTATGTGTATGCCTCTGTTTCTCCACTCATACTCGATCCAACGAGTAGCCGCTGAACTGGAGTGTTGGGGCGGATAGGAGGCTTTCTCATATGCAGACTGTGGCGCCTCAACCTTCTCGCCAGGACACACGATTGTTGTTTTGCCGCCTTACAGTGATCAGCATGGCATTGAAGATTGCACGCCTCTATAAATCTCTGCTGACAGTGACTGCAGACTAATGTATGTACCAGCTTGGAGATGTTCTTGATGTAGAAGGTGTGGTTGTCCCACACTCCGATGGTCATGATGTCACTGTAGTGAGCCACTTGCCTGATCAAGTGCCAGTTGCCCTCTTCAGTTGGTTCATACACGCGAATCCCGATCTTGGCGAAGAACTCTACCTTGTCCAGCTGCTCCAGCGAGGTCTTGCGGACATCACGTACTGTCACTGTCTTGCCGTATAACTGTGTGGCAAGCTCTCGTGCAGGAGCTGTACTTCTATCAGCTCTCGCTCCTCAGTGGACTGCTAGACATCTTCAGAGACACATGTTGTCCCTGTAGGTGTCGAGGGCAGGCATACTCTTCTTCTGTCGTAGCCAGTCTGGGAGGTAGCCTGTCCCAAGCAGAGGTTGGCGGTCGATGACAGCCCTGACCTCAACGTTGATTGATCGAACGAAAGCCTACTTGGTGTTGGGTCGATCGATATTGTCTGTGTCGAGGCGGGCTTGCTCTCTTGCTGGCACCCAGTCCTGAGCTGCTCCTGTCGTGTTCAGCCACTGGCTCCCTTGAGAATTCTTGTGGAAGAGCATCTCCCTACCGTCTTCAATGTGACGGATGCGATAGGTATGGGTGTAGCGGAGGTAGAAGGCGTTCTGGACAGTCTGCTGGATCCTTTGCATGATCTGGCCTGTGATGTCTCCTTCTAGACCTCTGAAGAATGTCCAGTGTACTGACCAGCATCCTCTCTCCTCTGTCTCCCTTTCGCCGAGACGCTGGTCGAGAATGTGTTCGCTTTCTCACCTCATGCTCTGGGCTAAGTGTTCAGCCCTCGGTCCCCTCATCACATGCTTAGTGATCCTGCGTAAGTGCTCCAGTGGATTGTCCGCCATCCGCCTCGCTACAGTCTAGGCTTGCAAGCTAGCAGTCACCTCCTCGTCCAACTGACGAAGCTCACGTATCGGCAGCGCTTTCTTGTGGGGATTCCAAGGATCATCTTTGGTAAGCACTGGGAACCTTAACGTCTTCATTGCTCAGGAGAGTTGCTTCTGCAAATCCTTGGCACGGGCCTGTCCGATCATCTGGAGCAGGTCCGCTTTCTTGACCTTAGAGTAGCCTCTAAGGCTGAATTGCTTTGCAATAGCGTGAAGCTGTGCAACAGTAATCTTGGTGTATATCCCTGTGGATGCCTGTCTCTAAATGGGTGTTCAGACCCTATTATGTGTGGTGCTGGCGATCAGTACCTGTGGGGGGGGGGGCGGGGTTCGTCGTGTCGATGTGATAGTGGATGCCTATCTCTAAATGGGAGTTCAGGTGTGTGTGGGTGCGCTGGGGCCCATTGTGTGTAATATTGTTTGCAGATGAGTGTTTACATGTAGTTGACTGTTTTGAGTGTTTACACGTAATGTATGGTTGTGCGTTCACACATGGTATACCATTATCGATGCTGTGACTAATTTGGTGTTAACGCATAGCAGGTGGGCTAAACTATTATTCTTGACTTTGGCCCAGTCGAGGGTCTGTGGTCTGCAATCATGGGTTTGATGTGACTTTACGGGTAAAGAGTAATTGTAGACATGGAATCACATGATCATGTAGCGCCGATCAGCCGGATGGGTACGGGCCGTCCCAGCTAGGCCGGGTATGGGACGACCACTCCGTGTGCGAGCATGCATGCCCCCTGGATAGGATAGTATGTGTGTATAAAGCCCTATGAGACAGGTATGGCTAAGTCCATAAGAACGCATGCCATGCACGCGCACGCATCAGATCCACGTGTCAGTATTGTGAGACAGTGTATGCTTATATTGTACTGAGAAATCACTTCATTCTCGTCATTCTTGGTACCGAGCAGGGCCGGAATGAAGCGAGAATTTCAAAACTGTTTACCATTTTAAAATCGGACCAGAAATGGCAGAGTTATCCACCAATGCTAATAGTGAGATTTGAACCTGTGATTCTAAGTTTGCTAATAACACAAAACGATGATCCAACGCATTAACTACCTCGACCATGTATGCATTAGTAATTATAGCTGATAAGTTATGTGTTCTCATTGCTGTATTGCTACGCGTATCAGTCCCTCTAGATCTTGACGTCACTTCGAGATAACTATATATTATAGACAGTAATTTTCATTCTCGTCGTTCTTGGTACCGAGCAGGGCCGGAATGAAGTGAGAATTTCAAAACTGTTTACCATTTTAAAATTGGACCAGAAATGGCAGAGTTATCCACCAATGCTAATAGTGAGATTTGAACCTGTGATTCTAAGTTTGCTAATAACACAAAACGATGATCCAACGCATTAACTACCTCGACCATGTATGCATTGGTAATTATAGCTGATAAGTTATGTGTTCTCATTGCTGTATTGCTACGCTTATCAGTCCCTCTAGATCTTGACGTCACTTCGAGATAACTATATATTATAGACAGTAATTTTGTGGTTACCAGTGTGTTATCAGTCCAATTGATCTGTTTGCTATTATTGCACAACAATTAGTATCATTATTTGTGATATAATTATCGGTTCTCCGTTGGCTCAGTTGATAACAGCGCTGAATTCTAATTAAAAAAACATGGTTCAAATCTCTCAAAAGTAAAAAGTCAAAAGCTGTACCAAGTCTAAAAACGGTACGAAAAATAGGAGCAACGGAGAACCACCAAAAAACCCTGCAGAGAGAGAGAGAGAGAGAGAGAGAGAGAGAGAGAGAGAGGCCAGACAGGGCTGGCAATAAGCGGGGGTTCTCCCGAAGAGGTGGTGCATGGGAGTTTTATATATATATATATATATATATTTTTTTTTTTTGTTTCATGACAGTATTACTCTTTACCCCATTACCGAGCACGTCAAGACCTTGTCTCTAAATGGGCGTTCAGACCCTATACTACCAGGCAGACGTTCGGCGATCCGTGCTGGCTCCCCCCCCCCCCCCCGTCTCAACAACCTATGGCCCACGGATTGAAAGGGCGGTTTTGGGCCACGGATCGCAGAACGGCGGACAGTAGAGGGAGGTGGTATCATTTTAATTCCAACACTACTACTGATGTAGTCACCGCACTGTATCGCTCTGCATCCAATGAACCGCCATCGTATAAACTGTCCACTGCGACATGGTGTCAATAGGGGAGTCCTTTACCCACGGCCAAACTTTACAATGTCGAATGCACATGCGCGGCGTTTGAGCGCACCATATGGGAGTCGTTCTGCCATGGGGGGGGGGTGGTGTAATATTACATAGTACACCGGGGCTCCGGAAATAAGGGTCCCGCCGCATCAAGGACAATTATTACATTGTACCCATGTAGTCATGATATAGTAAACCTGTTGAATAATTTGTAATCAATATTTGACTGAACGGCGTGTTAGCTGGTGCTGTCGTCGCCAACCTTCAGTCAAATTAGTCTAGATATAGTCAACATCATTTTGACACATACGTAGCATGGTAGGGAACGTATTATATTGCAGCAACAGCAGCAGCAGCAGCAGCAATAAGAGCAGCAGCGGCAGCCGCAGCATTATCAGCACCAGCGATCCGCCAGGTTAAAACTCGACCCACAAGGTTAAGGCATCTATAACTGTTTACACCTGAGCCCCTTGTCGTCTTGATTTGTGTTCTCTTGCATTTGGGTATTTACTTGTATGCGTGATATGGTGTCGGTACTCTGTATAGGGTACGTCAACGTTGGAACTGTTCATTAAAGCGATGCTAATCTCATCTCAAATGTTGTATTGCACCGATAGAATATGGTTTATAGAGTCCATAGCATTCATATCCTGTCACAGTCCCTGATCTGCATCGCAATTATCTGTTTTGTAATATCGAGTAAATGTTGAACAGTGATCGACACCATTTTGTCTCCTCAACCTATTGTGTGTGATGTCATGTTAGCTCCAAAGCATCACATTCTTTATTATGTAATGCTCATCCCATTGAATATTTTGAAACTAATTTGACTGGAAGTTGTTGCTGCCTATGGCAGCAACAAGTTCCAATCAAATTGGTTTCAAAATATTCAACAGCTTACCTGTAGGACTGCTTTTTATACCGCATTGTCAAACTATAGCTGGAGCCTCAATGACCGAGCGTATATACCGAGGCAGACACACTAGGATTTTTCTGATTGTTTGAAAAGTAAATCATGACAGCCATCATAGGGTGTAAAAATCTACCAACATTTAACTACTAAATCCTGAATATCTTTCCTTAGCGGCGTGATAAAAAGCTTAAAATTACCTAGATAGTTTATGACCGGCGTGTTCGATCACCTGAATAGCTATGAAGAGATGGGATTAGTTATCCTTTAATTATGCCAGTCATATGGCATAGTTTTATTAGCAGATTTACATGGTAAATGAGTATTTAGTACACTTCGCAAATCTCAACTGCATGCTCCCACCCTTGTCCACCTGCACGCTACGGCCCAGTTATAATCCACACGCGTTTTAAAACAATGCCGATGGATTCGCAGAAAGTGCAGGCTCCAGATTCTTTTGGATTTTTCCGGATTTTCCAGACTTTTTCGGACCAGACCCAAATCCAAATCTTACCAGCAGTTTCTGAGATATCCACAGATCCAGAATTTGATCCGATCCGTATCTGAGTTCTTTGATGCGGATCACGGCCAACGTCTGGAAATCATTTGCATCGCAAATTCCTTCATTGTCATAAAGTTTGAGACAAAATCGATCAGTAGTTTTTATGATCCACGAAATATCTGAGGCAAGGATAGATTCGCTGCCTTGTCTATCCGTCCGTCCATCCATCCATCCATTAGTTGCTCCGTCGGTCCATCTGTTCGCTCTCTACAGTTTGTCCCGGCCATAGTTTCAAGACTTTTATATGTATGGTCACGACACTTGTGATGTTGATGCATCTTACGGAGATGATGTGCTCTGTGTGAAAAGTATGTCAGTGTGACCTACTTTTCCCAGTTCACTAAATATTGCAGTTCACTGACCATCACAGAAAATGTTTGTGTGGGCTGTAATTTCAAGAATTTCTGGTATACTGGAACTAAACTTGGTGTATGGATGCATTATAGTCTCAATGTGTATTTACATATGAAATGTTAGTCAGTATAGACCGACTTTCCAAGTTTACTGAGCATGCTCTCGACCTACATTTCATTGTTCACTGAACATTATAGATAATTTTTGTCTTGGCCATAGTCGCAAGAGTTTCCCTGCAGGGGAGCATCCATTAGCTTACTGATATGCCGTGTTGAAATACAGTCCAAAACAAGCTTTTGTGACTGACTGACTGACTGACTGCCTGACTGACTGATTGGCAGACTGACTGACTGACTGACTGACTGACTGACTGACTGACTGACTGACTGACTGACTGACTGACTGACTGACTGACTGACTGACTGACTGACTGACTGACAGACTGACTAACATACTAACATAGGCACATGGCAGTGCATTGAGCGGCTACTCGCAGCTAAAACGGAGGAATATTACAATCGCCCCCGTCCGTCTGTGGATGCGTGCGTCCATCTGTCCGTCCATCCGATAGTCCATCTATCCGTCTGGAACGCTCATCAGAAACCGTTTGGCGGAATTCAATCAAGCTTGTTATGTGAGCTACCCACATGACTGGGGAATACAGGACGAGATTTACGTTAGATTCCGCCCGTAGGATGGGGTCAGAGTAGAATTGTGGACAGAAATTCAAAGCAGGCGGAATTCAACCAAATTCGATATGTTAGTTACCATTATGATTGCGGATTGTGAGGTGCTGTTTACATTTGGCTCTGGTCACGAGTTGGGGATGGCGTTGGGTAGGGAGAGAAATGTCAAAGAGGGCCGAATCATGGAGATTTGCTATCGCATGCTATCGACTTCACATTCTAGTTGTTAGTATTGCTCACACTGCTAAAGGTGCACATTCACACCAGAATGATTGAAAATAAAATTGTTAAAATTGTATACTTTTATAAGTTTCATTAAATTATTTTTATTATATATATTAGTATTATTTATACACGTGACTGATATAATTGTTTGTTCTCTTGATTTATTGATGTGTAATGTTCTTTTCAGTCAGTATATTTGTGGGTACTATGGATTTCCACACGATCCATTGATCGTGTTACAAAACAAAAAAATTGTAGTAGTAGTGGTAGTATTAGTAGCAGCAGCAGCAGCAGCAGCAGCAGCAGCAGCAGCAGCAGCAGCAGCAGCAGAAGCAGCAGCAGTAGTAGTAGTAGTAGTAGTAGTAGTAGCAGCAGCAGCAACACCAGCAACACCAGCAGCAGCAGTATTAGTAGTAATAGTAGTAGTAGTAGTAGTAGTAGTAGTAGTAGTAGTAGTAGTAGTAGTAGTAGTAGTAGTAGTAGTAGTAGTAGTAATAGTAGTAGTAGTAGTAGTAGTAGTAGTTGTTGTTGTTGTTGTAGTAGTAGTAGTAGTAGTAGTAGTAGTAGTAGTAGAAGTAGTAGTAGTAGTAGTAGTAGTAGTAGTAGTGGTGGTAGTAGTAGTAGTAGTAGTAGTAGTAGTAGTAGTAGTAGTAGTAGTAGTAGTAGTAGTAGTAGTAGTAGTAGTAGTAGTAGTAGTAATAGTTGTAACCGAATTTGTTAGTTTCTAGCGCGATTTTGTAGATAAATTTTGTACATATATTTCGTATTCGTATTTCCTTTCAAACTTTATGTTTAATTTGTAAATTCTTGTCTTGGTTGGGCGGAATTTGGGTATTTACTTTAGTAGAGAACAAAATGTATTACTAAACTGGGAAGAAAGGCTATCCAACCTAAAGTGGGAATTACTAAATTGGAAACGAAGCCGCCTAACTGTCTTTGGCAGGACACTTTTGTCCGTAATACTTTAATTTTATCTGGGATGTGGTATACCGCTTCTGTAGTTCATATGCCCAAATTAGTAGAGTCAACGATCAACACGTTATTTTTGTCCTTCTTATGGAAGGACAAAGCCCATTTAGTATCACAGTCAATCCTCACCAATGAAAAGCATGCCGAGGCCTGGATTTGGTTAATGTTTCAGCAAACACATGTGCTTCTTTAAAATTGAAATTCTTTAATAAGTTACCCACTTCAAACTCATCTTGGTCAAGTGTTTCAAGGACACTTCTCCAAAGGTATGTAGACCCATTTCCAGTATAATGTTTATTTATGTGCAATAAACTGCCGCCTAATCATCAAAAGATACCAAATGTATATAAAGAACAGCTCGAAGCCTTGAAACTATTTACACGATCAATGCCACAACCCAATTGTTGGGAAGATGCCTTAGAGCAATGTCTTTGGGGCAACGAGTTGATTCGTGATAATGATGATGTATTATATTTGCCCTCTATGGCCAAAAATGGTATTCAATATTTACGTGACATGGTAAATCCGAAATCTCGTAAATGGATTGGGATGCAAGATGTAGCAAGAATAACATCAGTGAGATATATTGATGCTTAGCGCTTATTTGTTAGAATAAAGAATGCAATACCTGCTGTATGGTTCAAATTGCCGAAAGCACGTGGCAACATTGATATGTTGCAACCAACATTAGTATTTATGTCAGAACATATAAAATACAACATGGCATCTAGAGACTGGTATTGACTTCTAGTGCAAAGTCGGAGACAGACGCCTATTGGGATTAGGCATTTGAACAATTTAGGATACGCGCCAAAGAACTGGAAAAATGCCTGGACAGCAATACATCTCCCTTGTCTACCAGGAAATGCACGGGACCTGGCATGGCGATTACTCCATCGAAGGGTTTGGGTCGGCCATCTTACTTATATGTGTAAAATAGCAAGCTTGTTATGTAATACTGAGGAGGAAAGAATATACCATCTATTTACTCAGTGTCGCATAACTACAGGCTTTTGGGTATATATCAATATGCTCCTTGCTAAATTAGGAACCAAATATGTGAATTTAGTGGCTGAAACAATTTTGTTCAAAGATTGCTCAACTATCGGACGAATCATTAATAGCAAGGAGAAAGAATTGTTAATAACCCTGTTATCTGTGGGAGAGTGGGCCATCTGGACGCATCGGTGTTCAGAGGTCAGAGATAAAACCGGCAACAACCATCAAAGAGCCATACACGCTTTATTTCGATCATTGTTGATAAGCTGCATTCGTTGTGAATTTTACAGGCTAGTAGAACATGGGAGAGAACGTAGATTTAAAGACGTATGGTGCAGAACTGGCCTAGTATCAATTGAATACGGATATCTAAAAATATCAGAAGCGGAACTTGTATAAGCTAGCACACTCGCTGCTTGCTGTAAATTGATAAATGCTATTTTAATTTAATTTAATTGCCTTTATTTTAAAATTTTCATGCCTTAGGAGACTCTAATCTTGTCGAATATCCACACCTTGGGAATCAGTATATTTAAATATCAAATGAGCATTATGTGAATATTCTGGAGGTGATCCGATTTTCAAGTTAACAGAGTGTGATATCTTACAATTAGCTTCCTGTTGTAAATGTTTACTGTAGGTGTATTTGTTCCAGGGTAATTTGCAAAAACTTACAACGAAGTAAATTTAGAATGTGAACCCAAAGCGCCATCTATGTAGTCATAGTTTGTATACTTATGCTTTGTGCATTATATTACATAAAGGCTACTACGTCCGCCGGACCTTTAAGAATCGGCTAACTGGCGTCAATGAGTGACTTTTTGTTACTTATTGACGAGTCACCTCGCCACTTGTTGGCGAGCTGTACTCGCCATTTGGCCATACTACTATACGGTGTGCTACGTTAAACTACATATGATCTACTTAGCCTGCCGGTCATGAATCGGCTCAATGGCGTCAATGAGTAGCAGTAGCTTACTGCTAATTATTGATGAGTTGCTTTACCACTTGTTGGTTAGCTATGCTCGCCATTTGGGCCTACTACTACACGGGGTGCAAATAGTAATGGATTTGTTGAATTATCTTATGTTATCAGCTCTTTATTAATTATGTTTTCTATGTAGTTATGCCACGGTTGCGGTATATGATAATAGAGTATTTTAGCTTGCACTGTTTTGATATGTTAGGTTTGTATTGTTATTCTATTACTAAAGCCTGCTATTTCATCCGATTTGTATGGGGGTTTGCAAGCCTTTTTTAAAGGAGTTCCTCCGTTAAGTGTATCCGACTGCGTCAGCGTCGGATTTTCAACAAAAAAAAAGTAGTAGTAGTAGTAGTAGTAGTAGTAGTAGTAGTGGTGGTGGTAGTAGTGGTAGTAGTGGTGGTGGTAGTAGTGGTAGTGGTAGTGGTAGTGGTAGTGGTAGTGGTAGTGGTCCTGGTAGCAGCAGCAGTAGCAGTTGTAGTAGTAGTAGTAGTAGTAGTAGTAGTAGTAGTAGTAGTAGTAGTAGTAGTAGTAGTAGTAGTAGTAGCTGAGTTACCACGCGTTTCTTTGGCTCTGCTATTAACGTAAATTGTAGACAATTTCTTCTGCGGTCTATGATTTATTTTCATGTGTGGCTTTTGCCTAACTGTACACATGTTAGTTTTGTAGTTTTGTTTATTTGAAATTTTGTTGCGCGATACCGCATTTTCCTGCGATACCTTCCAGCATTTGCTCCTCGGGCTTGCTTATGGTGCCCATCCGCGTGTCGCCACAACTTCGTCTTGTTCGTGTTTAGTTTTGTATTGTCCAAGTTTAGTCAATACGGATTTCTTGGAGGCATTCGTTCTATACGCGCTCCTTTGCCGTTGGCGTGTTTTAAGCCAGATTTTGGCAGTGTTATACTTACCCGCTCGCGCGCCATGCTTTCTATTGAGCGTTGTAATGAGGCCGTCGTGACCTAATGTTTTGAGATAAGTCAAGTCGGTATAAGCACGTATTAGGCCTTCGCTTGGTAACTAGTGGATGGAATGTTGGAGCTGATGATGTGTATCACGGCTTAAAAGATATCATCGGCTCTGAGCCCTAGGTTTTAAAGGGGTTAATTAACATTAAACGTGACGTAACCCTATCTAACGAAATGGTTAAGGAAAGGCTATTGGAGGATGGGATGGTTGTGAATGGGAAAACTGTAAGATTCAAGGGGTTGATATTGACAGACTGTTGGTCAAAGTAAAGTTTCCTTTAGAAATCTCTAATACCCGGTCTTAAGTGGCCAAATATGGCCTGATAATTTCAATTGAAAATGAAACTTATCAATTTGACAGATCGTTAGAGAATGGTATCAGACGGATTTGGATGAAAAATATTGTCAAGCCGCTTCCTAGTACACTGCCCTTTGACAAGGCATTTTTCTTGCCTGGGTGATAGAGAGGCCAGGCTAAGACATGTTGGATATGTAGCAGCATTGACCATTTGGCCAGGGCATGTCCGCAGATGGATAATTGCCTAGTTTGTGGCGCAACTGACCATTATAAATGGCATTGTCCACAGTCAGTAACTAAATCAGCAGTATCCTAGCAAAGCTTGTAGTTGATCGGGTCGAAACTGTAGGAGGATATGCCGTGCAAATCCGAGAGTAAGAAAGAAGAAAGAAAGAAGGAACTAAACAGTGACAGTTACTGTTTCATTTACTGTCTTTGTACCATTAAGTGTAACCACTGCTTAAGGTATGTGAAGAAACTTAGAAGTTGACGTCCAAAAATCGATCGATGCATTTCCTATGCGACTTATTGGGTACGGAAATGTGGATTTCTCACAACACATACACTGGATCAGAATTCACTGAAAGCCAAGTGCAGATCTTCTGGGGGTGTAGGGTGGGGGTGGGGTGAGGAGGCTGATGGTGGTGGCATACTGTGAATGTCCCAAGTCTGGAGATGATTGTCCATTAACTGCGGCATTTATCATCAAATCAATATCCCTTACATTTCTCATAGAAATAAGTGTGGTGTTATATAGAAAACAAGATATCTTGTGAACCAATCACGATATCGGTTTTCTGTAAACGGCTGGAGAGGGAATTTTGCTCCGGATCCGCTGAACTAAACTTTGTCACGAACCGGCCATAACCACGGAAATACATGACAGTGTGCGGATTTGCAATAACAAAACGGTGAATATGTTTTCTAATGATTTTACTTTGGAAATCGCGTGTAGCATGGTCTATCTTTGAACGGCTCAAATCTCAACCATTTATGCCCCTAGAATTATGAAGTATAATGATGCCAACAATGGTTATTACCCAGCACATTTCTAAAAAACAGTAATTGACCAAAAAAAGTTTCCGAATATCGTTCCCATACGTTTCCTACGGGACTACATCGGAACAGAAAAGTGGGTAGCTCAACACCCCATTGATATGATAAAAAAAACTAAGAGCCCCAAGGAGTCCTACAAGTTGCCATATGTTCGAGTTGATCGGATGCAAATTATAGGAGGAGATAGGGGGCAAAACACCGTGCAGCGAAGAATAATAAAATACAATAAAATCGGATTAATCAGAAAATCTTAGTCGGATCCAAAAAAAATTGATAGTCCGACACTGACTATGGTGTTTTAGAAAACGACTAAGAATGAAAGAAGTATTTAGAGTTTCAGCAGAAAATAGTCATGCCGATCGAAATTCTGTGGAAAATCAGCCCATGGTAAATGAGAATATGATCAGAGAAAAACTGTAGGAAGCGAACCGTTTGAAAAAAGACCGCGGGGAAGGTGAAATAATAATAATAATAATAATAATAATAATAATAATAATAATAATAATAATAAATAGCTGCAATCAGCAATGAAGTGCCCCAATAACCGTGCCGCTGCAGTTTACAATGTCTTATTGACTTGTCTTATTCGCCAACCTTGACCCCAGTCTACCACGTCCCACCCACATATCCACCACGGAGCGGAGCCTCACATATACATCACCACGCAATCTGCAATCATATGGCAACTCACATGGTCTCAAGATTGATATGAATAGATCGAGATGTGACAATGTGATAGATGTAATGGTATTGACGACGATACTCACTTTCTATTCTATTGCCAGCGATTTAAGATAGAACAGCAAAATACATTCCAAATTATAATATGGAATACAAAAATCATGAACTAACAAACGGGCTATTATCCAAATGTAAGAAATATATTTTGACAAAATTTTATACATACAAAGGCCTATAAAACTATCAAAGAAAATGAACGCATAACAGAACCATCATAAAGAGTTTTTTTATGCTTTCATGATGAACACATACTAATAATGATGCGAATGTTAATCAATCTTTTGTCATTCTTTCATATTCCAGGCGGCAAAAAACTGAATCTATAGTGGCTAGCAGGAATGTTCATGTGCAGGCCATGGTTGGTTCGTTGAGCGAATCAGCCATTCCTGTGGCAACCTTTCGAAATTAATCTTCTCTAGACCTGCAAATGGGCATGCACTGAATAAAGACATGAATCTTCTTGACTGGTCCTGACCATTAAATAGTTAATTAAATAAGAAAACACAAAGACATGTCGTAAATTGTCACCTGTGCCACAAATTGAAGTTAATGGAGACTGGCGAAACAATTGCGTCTCTAATGGCTCACAAGAAAAATTTATTAGCACAACAACAACGTTTATTGGGTGTAAATTCAGTTGTACGTCTACAGTCACAGACTTCATGTGGCCTACAATTGGACATATAATATAAACTTTCAATTTTCTTGGGAATCCCGACCATTCATATTGTAACAGTCATGGAATTGCTGTTTTAATCACTATATTTCATACGGGGTAGCGGGCGTCTTTGTATATCTGCTTTTAATTTTAAATTTGTACATTAATAAACACACATTATTACGTACGTGTGGGAGATTAAAATCGATCAAATACAATAATCAAAACGACATCCCCAAATCAGCGAAATTGATTGGTCGGTCGCGGCCATGTTTTTATCCCTCTTAACTTCCCTTGGACAGACTGACATTACCCTTAGTCCCTAAGGATATAGTCCAAATTTCGGCTCGGCCCACTTGGCGGTTTTGGAGAAGAATACGCTTTTTGCGAAAACTAGATCATCCGCCACCGGGGATCCGGGGCGATCGGCCTGTATTGGACAAACTTTGTTCAAGCCTAGCCGTAGAGAAGATATCTCAAATCTTAATTCAATCGGCACCGTGGTTTTAGAGAAGTTGATTTCTGAATGTCTAAAAAAAATGGCCGAAATTCCAAAATGGTCTCCGCCCTAATCGTCCAATAGGATTCAGTCATTGTCGAAAACTAGCCCTTTTGGGTCTTTATCAGCGTGTCACGTTTCGTCTTTCTGGACATCCCGGTTTTAACGGTATTCAACTTTTTCGACTACTTCAGCAGAAAAAAAATTGCAGTTTACAAATATAATATGTTCCAAGGAATTACGTTCTTGGAATATAATAATAATCTAGTAATTTTAATTGCTAAAATTGTGTAGTTTGCGTGATATTTATGTTCGGATGTTGTTTCTTGATTCGAAAGCGATACGTTAGAATATTGATTGTTAGTCATTGCTTACTTTCCCGTCTAGTCGATTTATAAGTTTGTGAGTGTATCATCCTTATGTACGGACGTACCTTGCTGTGCGTAAATGGCTGACTGGCCGCATCCTATAGCGTATGTGTGATTATGGAAGCACACGCGTGTAGATATGTGTGTGCATTCGATGGCGAGAGAACATATCATATTATTCTTAACAAAAGCGTTGAGCAAGAAGGGCATGTGTTGTATTGTGCGAAGGGTATGTGATTGTGATTGCGGTGTGTGGGTGGTGCCACATATTTCCTTATTGCCAATCCCATACATGTTTACGTTGACCATAAGTTGTCCGGAGATCGGGCCTACAATTGCGTTTGAAAACAGGACATGTTAGCTAGGTCATCTGTAGCGACTGCACCCTAGTACTGAATGGACGGCACGATCATTTGCAAGGAGTTGACGTCAATAAATTGCATACGTAAGCCATAGTTAGACGTTATAAAAAATATCACTCATTGTTTATTTAGCAACGCCGCGCACTAATTATAGACGTCGCGAACATCGAAGCCAGTCACTTGTGTACGAACTATATGCCGTTTATAATTTTGCACTTCAATAACCATTCCATGGGATTTTAAAATCTAATTTAACTGGGAGCTGTTGCTGCCATGTGAGGCAACAACACTCAGTCAAATCACGCTCAGAATATTCAACAACAGTTTTAATTGTATAGTTTAATTGAAATGTAGATTTTGTGAATTGAGCTTGCAAGGTTTCAAATCGATTCCAACATGTGCACAACGGTGAAGAAGCTTAGCTTGAAATGGCCTGGACATTTGTAGAAATTGGCGGTCCATATGTAAAATGGGTGGGCCACAGCTAGAAATGGGCAGGACTTAGCCAGAAATCGGCGGTTCATAGCTAGATATTGTTGATACATATCTAGAAATGGACGGAACCTAGGTAGAAATGGGTGGGACATATCTAGAAATGGGAGGGATTTAGAAAGAAATGGGAGGGGCATGACTAAAAACGGACGGGACTTAGCTAGAAATGGGTGGAACATATCTAGAAATGGGCGAAGCGTAGCTAGAAATGGGTGGGATTTAGCTAGAAATGGGCGAGACATAGCTAGAAATGGGCGGAACTTAGCTAGAAATTGGCAGGACATAGATAGAAATGGACGGAACCTGGTTAGAATTGGGTGGGACATATCTAGAAATGGGCGTGACTTAGCTAGAAATGGGAGGGGCATGACTAAAAACGGACGGGACTTAGCTAGAAATGGGTGGAACTTATCTAGAAATGGGCGAAACGTAGCTAGAAATGGGGGGGGGGAGATTTAGCTAGAAATGGGCGAAACGTAGCTAGAAATGGGCGGAACTTAGCTAGAAATTGGCAGGACATAGCTAGAAATGGACAGAAACTAGTTAGAAATGGGTGGGACATATCCAAGAAATGGGCGTGACCTAGCTTGAAATAGGCTGGACATATCTATAAAGTGGCCGTACTTAGCTATAAAATGACCGATCCTTAGCTAGAAATGGTTTGGGCATACATAGAAATGGGTTGGACATATCTAGAAATGGGCGGGACATAGATAGAATTGGGCGCTACTTAGCTGGAAATGGGCAGGACATAGCTAGAAAATGGACGAGATTTAGCTAGAAATGGGTTGGACATAATAGCTAGAAATGGGCGCGACAAAGCTAGAAATGGGTGGGACATAGCTAGAAATGGGCAGTACATAATTAGACATAGTGGGTAGATAGCTGGAAAGGGGCAGGACATAGCTAGAAATGGGCAGGACATAGCCTGAAATGGGCAGGACTTAGCTAAAAATCTGGGGGACATAGCCTGAAATGGGTAGGACATATCTAGAAATGGGCAGGACATAGCAAGAAATGGCTGGACATGGCTGTAAATGGGTGGGAGATAGCTAGACATGGGTGGGACATAGCTAGCAATGGGCGGGACGTAGCTAGAAATGGGTGGGACAGAGTTAGAAGTATTGTCTATTACTTTCAGTTAGCTTGTTTTGTTGCATGGGCTGTCTGTTTCTTATTAGTTTGTGAATCCAGGTAAGATAGTTAATGATATCCTGATTTCTTGCAGGCATTATAACTTGACCATGATGGCTTTACGAACGTTTATCTGCTTGCCGTGCTGGTATTTAATCGGTTTCGTCTTTGTGATCACGCTGTTTACAGCATTCCTCGCATCGTCAAGGCAGCATCACCCGAGTCGATTGATTATGGACGATGCTTCAGGTAGGGTTAATCTTGCCTCACTAATATTCGAATATCACAATTTCAAAGGATTTGATAACAAATTTACTCAGCCAATCAAAATGGTGTTCATAATACAAAACATTGTATATCTTAAATAATAAATTTAGTATGAAATTGATCTCTCAGGTACGAATGTAAAAAACGTAAAGGTCACCTGCATCAGGTATGTATCTGTGGTCTCTCTGTGAGTGTCTTAATAGGCAAGATAATTAGAATGCCGACGGTATGGGCATCTATTCTGGTTAGTCTGACTTGACTATGATGACCATGCTGGTTTTAATACCAGTACAACAAGCTGATACACCTTCGCAAAAGCATCATGGGCAAGTAAGACCAATCAGATAGTGATGACGTAATCACTATTTTAATTAGGCCACGACCCATTTTTCCCGCCAAAAAAAAAATCCTTTGCTCTCTCTCGACCAACCAGATTCGAGTATTTTGTGCGGGAAAAATGGGGCCTGGCTTAATTCATAGATTGATGACGCCATCGCTCTCTCCACCAATCCGAATGGACGCCCATATCTTCGCTGTTTTGCAGACGTATATGGGTGGGCACGTTCTGATCATTGACAGGTATAAGGAGGCTCACAGTTTTTAATGGGCGTGGCCGAGGTCACGTGATAGCTGTAGGCCAATCAGCATCGACGCCCATATCGTCGCCATGGTCTGGTCATGTGACGTCTTCTATGCTCTTTACCGGGCCTAATGACCCGTGAAAGAGCTATGATCTAATGTAGCACTGGCAAGGGAGTCCATGGCGTCATTCCCGTTGGCTGCCATGATGTCATCTATGCTTGTTATTGGGCATAATGACCCCAGTGAACAGGACGTATCCTACGGTTTGGCGGCTCAGCCTAATATAGTCCATATCACTGCACTCGTAAGGGAGTCCATACCTTATTCATAAGTTCAGATCGTGAGATGCCAGCTGGTGCGTTGTCGGGCCTAATGACCCATGAAAGGGGCATGGTGTAATCTCTGGTGGGGTGGCCTAATGGAGCCCATATCACTGCACTGCTAAGTTAGTACACACTGTCAACCTGGGATAGGTCCGATTATGGGATGCCAGCTGGGGCGTTGTTGTGCCTAATGACCCGCGAAAAGGGGTGTGCCATAATTCAAATATTGGTGACATCATCGTTCTCTCGAGCAATCAACATCAATGCCCGTATCGTGGCCCTGACTTTGTAGGGCTACAACATGTTCAGCCATGTTCTGGTTAGTTGCTCACAAGCCCCCACCCTCCTGGAAGTAATAAGGGTATACAAGTTTGGGAAAAATGTTATTTTACAAAGCTTTACAGAGATTAAGAACGTTTCTATAATAGTCACGATGCATTCAGCATACGTTTTAGGTGATGAAGTGACTGTAGATCTTAGCGACAATTTGTATGTAACAGCTATGAAATGTAATGATGAACCTGTAGTTGACATACGGGAATTTAGTGTTACTAGCATCGATCCTACCAGACATGGACTTTTTATGCACTATAATATATTTAGAAAGTGTACCTGGATGATAACTATATTTGAAGACTCGTTTAAAGACTTACGTTTTAACCCATTAAACACTTTGACAACAGTTGGCATATTCTGAAGGCTGACATCGTTGAAAGCAACGGTGCCTTAATGAACTCTTTCTTAATTTAATTTCCCACAACCCATATATATTGAGGCAATCAAGATGGTGGAAACTATGACATTGACAGAACCTTTGGACGTGTTGCTAAGCAGGAGGTTGATGGCTCACAAGATCGTTCTGACATAGTTGTTCATCGGAGAGGTCTATTCTCTAACTCGGTAGCGTAAAGAAATACGCTGTAGCTAAAAACAGTGGTGGACAAAGACGTTTAGTGTGAAATAGCTATGATGTTACATAATCGAGAACACATTACTGAAAAGTTAATCGCAGATGCTCTATGCATTACCCTTAACAGTGAAGATGTAAAGATAATCACCGAGCAAGCTATCAGAGAATAAGGAGGGGGTCTAAAAAGTGGAAAGAGTGCACACTTTGCATAATAGGTATGGAGTGGTTATTGAGTCGAACATGGTTGTCTGTGCTTCACGGGTCTAACGAATTGGAAAGTCATATCTTAGAAGATTTTCCAGAGTTAGATCTAATGGCTCAGACTCTAGCAGCAGAATGCGAATTACGTGAAGAAGAAGGTGAAGAATCAGAAGCTTTCAGAACCCTAGAGGTCCAGGCAGTGGCAGATCTTGAGAATATCTTAGCGAGGTATGATGAACGTGCACCAGAATGTGTCATTTTCGAGAACAGTGTAACAGAGCACCCATTACTGAGGCATGCTTCTATATATACATATTCCTATGTCTGTATGCGTACAATAACAACGACAACAATAACAACAACAACAACAACAACAAAAACAACAAACAACAACCAATAGCCACACCTATGTCCCGCCCCATCAGAGCACCGCATCCGAGACATCAGGCTATTCGAACGCAACTGGGTATGGCCGTGATCTAACCGAGGCCGATGGTATGGACTCCCTTAACAGTGCATAGATATGGGATCTATTAGGCCATGCCCCCAGACCTTAGGCAACGCCTCTTTATGGGTCATTAGATCCGACAACGTACCAGCAGGCATCCCATAATCTGACCTAACCCAGGGCAACGATATGGCTAAATTAGGCCATGCCCCGTAGCTTAGCCCATGTCCCTTTTTGAATGTATGACTAGGGTCGGCAACGAGTATAGGTGGCGTCATGTGACCTGACCGAGGCCATGGTATGAACTCTCTTACCGGTGCTCCATTTGAATAAAAACCCTGTCATGGGTCATTAGGCCCGCCAACGAGCATAGACAGCATCACGTGACCCGGCCAGGGCGACTATATAGGCATTCATGGTGATTGCTCAACAGCTGTCAAGTGACCTCGGCTACGCCAACTAACGACTTCGAACCTCCTTACACCTGTCAATCATCAGCACATACTCACCCATTTACCGCTTCAAAATAAGCGAAGATATGGGCGCATATTTTGATTGGACGAGAGAGTAATGATGTCATCAATATTTGAATAATGCTATTCCCGATTTTTTCCCCGCACAAAATAGTCGCGTCTGCTTGAGAGAGAACAAAGACCATAAACGACATTAGTGGTCAAGATACAGTGGAGAACGTTGAAGAAAATCTCTTTGCAGCTGAAAGCATCTTCCACTGTAGAACTCAGCCACTCATCATCATCACAGGAAATAATATGAAAGACATACGTATAGACTATCTATGGCGTACTCAATTTAATCTGGACAGCCAGACTATCCAAGATTACTTGTTCTTTAAGTGACAAAAGACTGATAGAGGGAGTGGTTATCCATAAAGTAGGTCAAGAACTATAGTGACTATAGTTAGCGTATACCCAAAAAGATAGCAACAGAGTTTTGAGAGACATTCTTACATGCGTTAATTGTACCACCGGCAATCGGTTATTTATAATGATATAAAAAATTAATTAACTACGCCCGTACTTAAAGTGTAGATCATGGCTGGCATTTTCTTTTGAAAACAGATAGAGTGATGCTAGATTAACATGTTATCATGCACTTTTATTCTTTTTAAAACTTGTATGCTAGAAGAACGTGACTATAAATGTTGAAAATTATGCCTTTTGCTGCCTCCTAATATCACTCGGCAAGTTCCGTAAAACCGGCGAAACGCACCACGTGACACGCGTCACAAGTGGAAGGGACAAGGGAATTCCCTATAGTCGTTAACGTGTTATTCAGTCCGACTGGCAAGGAGAAGAGTTGCATTTAGATATATTTATGCAATTAATTTTGTTAAAATGACACAAAGATGCGTAGTACGATATCGAAACACACGTGAATAATTTATCCTTTGATTAATTTCCATCAGATTAAACTTTGGCAATGTTTGCCGAGCGATAGTATTGAGATTTCGGGGGTCTTGGTGGTAGGCATACATGTGCTAAACATAAATGAATTTTCACATTCAGCGCTAGAGAAATGCGTCGTACTATTGATTCTCATATAAAAAAAGAATTGTGAATCGTGTTCTAAAATCCCGCTGTACATATTAGAATATATTTTCTAATATTAAACGATTTTTAGCGACGCTCAATCGCCAATCCATCCCGCTAGCATATAGCATTGCGCAAATCGAAGGTTCGTCGTATCTTCATTCCAGCAGCAAACGGGTAAATCGAGTCCACTAAACGATTCCTTCACAGGAGATAATTACATTCTACTATCCTCGGGTTAACAGGTTAGGCTTATAATGGAGCCCTGCTAACACGATAAGATTCTCCCAGACAAATTTTCCTGAAATTGGTCATTGAAGATGCGATTTTACAGACAGATGAGTCACGACCACCACGGCATAAGCTCACTTTGTCAGCATTTATCTCATAATCGGCCATAACTGTCATGATCTTTTACCTGCATCGCCAGACGCAAGGGTTACTATGAGAATGGAGTGCTTCGACTTCTTTTGGGTAAAAATCACAATGCAACAGCTTTCAGCAACAATTTCTTCAAATTGGACACTGTGAATAACTCTGGTTCTAGTGGCCGAATGTTTGTCTATGGGGTCCTGAATATGTGCATCAATTTTGAGGTCAAAGCTAAATCTCAAACAGTAAAAGCTTTCAGTTGGCAACATTGCTTCAAAAACAGACACTTTTGACGCCATAGCGGCCCAATTGAAAAATATACATGCATCAACGACATGAATATTGTGCAAATTTGTCCAGGTTATCCATTACAACCGAATTACCATTGCATAAGCTGACCCAGGATATGCAATTTGACCGACAGACGTGCCATGATGACATAGGCTCACTTGGGCCTTCAGGTCAGGCAAGTTAATAATGATCTTATATTTCGAATATTCTCAGTTTATAGAAATTTAGCCATACACAAGAATCATAGTAATTTCAATAGTTGATGCAACAACAATCTTCTATGATTTCACATAGAATGGCTGTACTAATACCCGAGTGTACTGTGAAGGCCCATGCTTTCATTGTGCTATGATTTCACATAGAATGACTGTACTAATACCTGAGTGGAACTGTGAAGGCCCATGCTTTCATTGTGCTATGATTTCACATAGAATGACTGTACTAATACCTGAGTGTACTGTTAAGGCCCGTGCTTTCATTGTGCTATGCTTTTCTGACCCCTGTTTGCTTTAACCCTTTCACGGATGAATTCCCCATATCTCATTTTCAAGGCAACCATAGAGGAAAACTGGTGAATATTTTGAAATTGATCTGACTAGAAACTGTTGCTGCCTTAGGAAACAACAACTTCCAGTTAAATCAATTTCAAAATATTCAACAGAATAAGTTTTATGTTGTAAGGAAATTATTTTTTCCGGGATTTGTCAATGAAAGGATTATGCTAACACTACCTTCCAGTAAAATTATTTGCTGAATATCCAACAGCTTTCTTATATTGTATTAACCCCCTTGAAAAAGCTATAGACTGTCAGACTGACACTGGAGTTCATGGATAAAACCAAAAGAATTAAGAGAATCATGGACAACAAAACATCATGGATAAATCTTGCTCACACTTGATGCATGTGGATATGGTAAAGGAAAAGGGAGCTTCCAAATGGTGTTGATTGGTAACACCATAGAGTAATGTAACTACTATCACCAGTAAAGAAGATACAATGAATCAGAATAACTTAAAGCAACTAAACTACCTTAATATGCCTCCCTATAGCTCAGATGCGCGAGGAGAGATAAATCTAATTCTGTTCCTTTTTACAAGCGGTCCTGTTATTACTGTACTTGTTATATAACAGTGATCTACTAGTATATCTGCTAGTAAAAGCGATATAAAATACCCGAAACTATTCTGAAAACAATTTGACAGGCCACTGGTATATGCAGCAAAGAATTTCAGTAAAAATGGTTTCAAATTATTCGCTGGCATCATTTTGTGACCATAGAAACCATCAGTGAAAATTACACTAGCCAACTGGAAAACATTTTGACTGAGAATCCTTGCTGCTGCTAGCAACTACTTCCAGTCGGATTTTTTTCAAAATAATCAGCAGTATTGCACCAGTAAATAAGCTCTGTTATAGGTATCAATGCACACATGGAATACTATTTGCGTGGCACTTAACCCCACTGCTAGGCACTTAGGTCCACTTACATCTTCGATTATTTGCAATATGGGTAAAATGATTGCTCCGATTATTCAGATAAATACATGGTTAATGTCTATGTTTAGAAACATCGTTTTAAGTTATTCTGATTCATCTCTGGTATTTTACTGGAGTTAATAGTTTTATTCCTCTATGATGGTACCAATCAACAACATTTCGATGTTCATCTTTTCATTTTCTTTAAATTATAATATATTATGGTGGCTGTTCTGGAGGTAGCGTTGATTGACACAAATCTTTGAAATTAATAATAATTTCAACAATTTCAAATGACTAATAACGAAATTTGACCATTTAAGCAATAATTGTGAAAGATTATTAAATCTGTTGTATCGCAACAGTATATATTTTTTTATGCGCCGAACGTGGCAGCAATCAACAATAATTTGCTCCAAAGTGTTTGTCTAAATTTGGCAGTTCTAGAATGTTTATAACAGTGACTTTTAGTGAAAATGTTTATTAACGTCTGCCTATTGTGTTTGTTATATCAATCCTGGATTATTAATTCGAAATATCTCGTTTTGAGTGAAATAAGTTTTAGAATAATAACTTCAAAGTCTATACATTGCCGGCCATTAAGCTTGCTAGATTACTGTGAGAAGAACTCAGCTAGTCGTCATATAGTGCACTGTATACAAATGAACATGATTAAGTACACGTCACTCGAACTGAGAAGAATTGACCTGCTGTCATACAATAGCGGTCAATCAAGACGACTGGACACAGATGTACTAGCCAGGATTCGTACGTACGGTATTGGTTTTACACTGCCTACACGGCGTGGCTGTAGAGCGGGCAGACGGAAACAGCGGTTGATATCAACCCGGATTACACCACTCCACAAGAGAATTACTAGTCAATCCATGGAAGGCGTATGTTCGAATAACCTTATTCAAATCCCGCTAGTATCAAACATAGCTGATAATCCAACTGTATGCCCCGCGTTTTCACAAAATCAAACTAACTGTAAATGTGCCTTAATAAACGCCAGATCCATACGGAACAAAACTGTTAGCATAGTGGACTACGTGACTGAAAATGACCTCGATATTGTAGCCTTAACAGAGACTTGGTTGAAGGCAGACGGTGATAACATTGCAATAGGTGATTTGACTCCCGATGGTTACCAATTTAAGCAAATTCCCAGATCGTCCAGGACTGGTGGTGGTGTGGGCGTTTTGTACAAAGAGTCACTCGATATCAATGTTATTAAGTCGCCAACATACCACACTCTTGAGTGCATTGGATTTGATATTGTTCAAAACGCTACCCTAATCAGAGCTGTAGTAGTATACCGCCCGACCCCATCGAAAAAGCACAATCCGCCAATAGCACAGGTATTCAGCGAAGTATCATCAATTTTCGATCGCTACGCACTCAGCACGGGTAACTTACTAATACTTGGTGATTTCAACTTTCATATGGAAAGGTCGGATGATCACAATGCATCAGTTATGAAATCGCTCCTAGAAACTTCGTGTTTGGAACAACATGTCAGAAGTCCTACTCATACGAAAGGTCATTTACTTGACCTCGTTATAACACGATCTAACGAATCACTCGTAAGCAATGTCAATGTAGACAGTGGTGCAATAACGTCTGACCATGCGTTCGTTACATTCGATCTGACACTTGCTAAACCACCCCTGCCGAAGAAGACTGTTTATTACAGGAACTTACGGTCACCACCTCTTCCATTAATTCAATCAGATAGTCTATCATCTACTCTGTACAGTAATCCATCTGATGATTTATCACAATTAGTCAATCAGTACAATAGTGAGTTGCGAGACATTATAGATAGGCATGCCCCTCTCAAAACTAAGGTAATCGTGGTTTGGCCTCAAGCACCGTGGTACACCAGTGAAATTAAACATGCCAAACAGCTGTGTCGTAAACTAGAACGTCTGGCCCGCAAAACTCAGTTAGAAGTTCATCGCCAAGCATATGCACATCGGCGCAAAACTATTACCTCCATGATCATTACTGCAAAACAGGACTACTATTCTAAACTAGTGTCTGACAATGCAAGTGATCAGAGAAAACTGTTTTCAGTGTTTAATAAATTGCTCCACAAGGGCATAGGTAGCAATGTCTTGCCCAAACATAAGGATGCAACAGAATTGGCTGACAGATTTGCAAACTACTTCTTTGACAAAATAGAATTGATTCGTAGTAACATTCTAAAACATGCTGACTATACAGGGCTGAGCGACAGCACCGTATCGCCACTTGATTGTACAATGACGTGTTTCACCCCTGCTTCTGCTGACGAGGTCTTGGCAATTATTCGCAGTTCTCCAACAAAATCATGCGCATTGGATCCACTTCCAACATATCTACTCAAAGACTGCATTCAGGAGGTATTGCCTGCGATAACTAAAATAATTAACATGTCAATGGAAAAGGGTACTGTGCCGGACGATTTTAAAACCGCAAATGTGATGCCTTTATTAAAGAAACCGTCGTTGGATCCAAATATGCTGTCTAACTATCGCCCAGTGTCCAACCTCCCCTATGTCTCAACACTCCTAGAAAAAGTCGTAGCTAATCATCTTAACAACCATTTGGAAGTAAACAATCTGCTTGAACCATATCAGAGCGCATACCGAAAGCTTCACAGCACCGAGACGGCACTAGTTCGTGTGCAAAATGACATTTTGTGTTCAATGGACGAACGTATGTGTGTGATATTGGTGTTACTAGACTTATCGGCCGCATTCGACACCATCGATCATACAATTATGTTGTCGCGTCTACAGGAACTGGGCCTTGCCGGCACTGTCCTTTCTTGGTTCGAGTCCTATCTCAAATGTCGCCGTCAAACTGTCATCATAAACAACTCCAAATCATCCGATGGTACATTGACTTCCGGTGTGCCTCAAGGATCCGTTTTGGGGCCCCTGCTGTTTACAATATATACATCACCACTTGGTCGATTACTGCAAAAGCACGGAGTCGAGTATCATTTCTACGCTGATGACACGCAGCTATATATAGCCTTCCGCCCAAATAGTCAATTTGATGCTCGTGAGAAATTAGAACTTTGCATTCGCGATGTAAAACCTGGATGCTTAACAATTTTCTACAGCTAAACGATAAAAAAACTGAAATACTGCTTATCTCGTCACGGCAACTCCGACCAAAACTTGACATAGAGCATCTTCAAATTGGTGACGAAAACATTTCTTTTAACTCTAGTGCAAGGAACATTGGTGTCATATTCGATGACTCGATGTCCATGAACAAACATGTTACGTCCCTCTGTCAATCGCTATTTTTCACATTCAGAAACATTAACAAAATTAGAAAATTACTGACAGCAGATGCCACTAAGACCCTCATTCACGCCTCTATAACATCCAAATTAGACTATGGAAATGCATTGCTAGCAGGAATTACATCAGAGCAGATACAACGTCTCCAGAGGGTGCAGAACACGGCAGCACGGATAATAACACGAACCAAGCGAACAGACCACATACCACCAGTACTCAAACAACTCCATTGGCTTCCTGTGAGAGAGCGCATACAGTATAAAATCGTGCTTCTCGTTTACAAATGTTTACATGGACTAGCCCCACAGTATCTATCTACTTTAATTACAAAGAGAATTGCACCTCGGTCCCTAAGATCAAGTGATCAGACATTATATGTGGTCCCGTCTACTAATTTAGTTGTTGGACAGCGTGCATTTTCGAATTCCGGTCCAAGACTTTGGAATAATCTACCTGCCCATATCCGAAACTGTCACAAAATTGAGCCTTTTAAATCTAGCCTAAAAACGTATCTTTTTCATCTTTAAAATTTGTAAAGCGCCTTTGAGCGATTAATTTCGGAATTGGCGCTCTAGAAATATTTACATACATACATACATATATATATGATAATATTCTCAGAACATAGAGTCATAGACAGTAGAATTCCGCCTGGTGATTAAAGCACAATATGTACCGAATTTTGTCCAATATAAATCAAATCTGCAGACAGTGAGTGAAATGTATCCGCATGTGTGAATACTGCATATTGTTCACAGTAGGTTATCAATAATAGGTGTGTGTCACTGAAGAAAGCCTCCACACCGAGTGTCCGACATGGCGATAGTTCTCATCCTGCCAGGGGATTACACCAGTTCTTACTAAAGCACACACTATAACATCACATATTCAACTAAGCAAAGTTATGCACATGACACGTCGTTATCTCAGAAAGTGGGTCTAGTCCTCTAGATAAATGGTTAAACCACCTAAAATCACATAGATTTCCTCAAGGGCAGTGCCACTCTCAGAGTAAGACTGACACTCTGCTGGAGAAGACTTCAGTACATGAGTAACACGACTATCACAGACCTGCAAAAGAAAGGACAGTTAAAGAGAGATGTTGAAATACATGTATGAAGCATGTTCCCCGAGTTTGTTGAATTGATATGAAGGATATTGAAGCACTTTCAGAAGTCTACTATTTAAGTGATAAGAATTCAAACAGACATATTTTAAAATAAAACTGCTTTTAAACTGTTATTGTCTTGAATAGCTTACAGCATTATTCTTTCTAAAATATACATCGGTGTATCTACTTTCATAAAGATCTGACCTTTTTAATTACAGCCTCTCGATATCAAGAGCTATTCAATAATGATGTTGTGAATATTTTGAAGCTAATAATTTGACTGGAAGTTGTTGTTGCCATAGAGAGCAAAAGTTCCCAGTAAAATTACTTTCAAAATATTCAATGGAATCTCCCCTACATTATAACAAATCGGTAATAGCTGGTCTGTGAGAGATAAAGGATTAATATCCTAATTATTATGCTTTGACTAAACAGAATTTAATCACCGTGTCACCTTTAGTCGTTTTAGTTTCAAAATATGGAGACACTAGTGCTTCAGTTATTGTACCTGTAGGCTTATCATGATTGTCTCATTACCCTTGCCTTGTAGAGGTAATAAGGTATTGCATTCAGATCTGATAGTGTGTCTGGAGCTCAGTATCGCTCACCTGGTGTACTGTTGCCAGCAATAATTTTTAGTTTTAAAAGCACACATTGTGGCCAGACATTTGTAAGAGTAACCTGTTAACCCTTTAATGGTCAAATTTGGTCAAAAAATTGTAATATCTGCCTATTGAATGTCTATTTACAGGCCAAGAGAATACAACTTTTGACAATTTGTCACTGGAATGACTGGCTCGGGTATAAAGTCAGTCATTCCAGTGGTAAATTTTCAAAATTGTCTTCTCTTGGTCTGTAAATGGACATTCCTCAAGCCCATAACAGAGGCCGTTTTGGCTGGCATGACCATTAAAGGGTTACACAATTTTGGGGGGATTTCTGGAAACCCAAGATAGCTGCTGAAATAAATCCACCAATCAATTTTATGTATATTCTATTCGGATGCCTAACACTATAGCAGCCAAGTTTGATTGAAATCGGCCCAGTAGTAAAATGTATTAATTACTGATAAGTATTTTTTACCAAATTTCATTACTAATTTCATAAATGCAAAATGAGCACAAAAGATTTAACAACCAGATTCTGTATATATGTCAAGAATCATACATGTCTCTCCAGGAGAATTTCGAAGCGGAGTAATCACCTGCTCTCCTGAATTTAAATTTAAACCAGTGAAGCGAGCAGTGTTAGTACTCGCCTCTATATTCTATCATCGTTACTAAACAATATAGGCAATCTATGAGATGTTCGCTTAGAATTAACCTTAGGCAAGAGGAGAGCAACCATTCGCCTCTCCATAAGTCATGATCATATAATGTAGCATCTTAGAGATAATTACATACAGGTCTTGTTGAAACATACTGTCATCTTTAAGACAAAAATGTGTTTTGAAAGATTTTTGAAATCCTAGATAGCCATTGTAAAAATCAACCAATCAAGTAATAGTTTGTATAAAAGAATTCCATGTAGTTTAAGGTCATGCCAGCCAAGCTGGGTTAAAATTGGGTAATTTTTAAGAAGATTTAACTATACGTTTTGAAAGATTTAAAAAGATTATAGTAAAATCCAAGATGTCCAGGTCAAATCTTCAGGTGGCCATTGGAAAATTTACCAATCAAATTTCTGGATACATTCTGGGAAGCCTACTATCATAGAGCTATCTAAGCACAATTTGATTAATATCGGTGGTTAATGGGCAGAAGTATTTTCATAAAAAGAATTATAGATGGGCAGGCGACAGAGGCAAAGGTCACCATGGTATAAGCCCGCTTAGTCACTTGTCCCTTCAGAATGGGTGTGCTAAAAATTACTGATCAAATTTGGATACAATTTTAACACAATAAAGGCTGATACTGTGAAGAGAATTTTCAGATGTTGGCTGTGATCAGTCAACCAATTTGGTTCCAATTTTAATAGGAAAGTTTGTAACCGTACATTAGGCTTCCACAACATGTCATGTTTCTTGTACAGCAATAACCGAATCAATATGGGGTTCTAGCATGCATGATGGTCAAGAGATTAATTTTTGAAAACTTATCACTGGACTGGATGACTTGATAATGGAGCCAGTCATTCTAGTGGTAAATTTTCAAAAATATAATTCTCATGACCTGCAGATGAACATTTAGTAAGGAGATATGCTGATTTTTGTTACCAAATTTAACCATTAAAGTGTTAAATATTCAAAGAGTTATCCAGACAGACGAGATCTCTCTTGACATAAACAACACCTTTGTACTACAATCAATTCCGGAATCATAGTTTAATCCTCATCCCGTAGGTGGTAACGCATTTGGTATCCAGAAGTGTATCTACTACTGAGCTGATTTGGCTCAAATCTTAGCAACAAACAAAGGATCGTTCAGACTTTGGCCGCAATCCGAACACCCGTGGAAAAATTCAGATGTACATGGCCTACAAAACAAATAATGGCGTTACGGATATTCCAGAAGATACTGGTGTGATTTGGGTTAACACAGGGAGGTGTGTGTGTGAGGGTGGGGGGGATGGGGGTGGAGTGATTGTACACTAATTCCAGTACTTTGTTTATGTTAAAGCCCATTTTCGAACTTCAATGAAACCTTCAGGGTCAGTGAGGTCACCTTTAATAACGGCTTCTGCAGTGGTCTTGAGAAATGTCCATTTGCAGACCAAGAAGGCTATTTTTGAAAATTTACCATTGGAACGACTGGATCGATAAGCGAGCCAGTCATTCCAGTGGTAAAATTTCAAATATTAATCTCTTGCATCAGTAAATCGAAATTTAAAAGAAATTCAAGGGTTAAAGGGTGAGGAGACTGTATAGTGTATACAGTGGCTACTTGTTTGTGTTCCATAAGGTGGTCTCTTCATAAGCATATAATTTCCACTCTGTGATAATATTACTGATTAACTTGGAGGCATTTCAAAATTAAATGGAAATCTAAACTCAACCATTCATCGATTCTAAACTCAACCATTCATCGAAGAGGCTAAGGGACCAGTTAGTGGTGGTCATTGTCTTTATCTATACCTGCTCATTAAAAATAGAGAGAACTAACATGACAGATGCCAGTATAGACTGGCGGTATAACCTTTTTTCGGTATAACCTTTTTTATTTTGGCCTTAGAGAAGATTGTGTGCAATATAGCTGATATTATTTAAGTCCTCTATTGATTTTTTAAAGAAATTTTAATTTATGACGGTAGTAATCATTACACTGCTCGGATAATTCTCATGCCGGTTTGTACATGTAGCAAAATAACCTAATGCACACCAAACATACACAACAGCAAGATGTTTTAACAGTAACTAAATCAATATACATCAGTATTATAGTTTTCTTCCAACGCACCTTTCCAGTTTTAGCTGTGCCCCACTCATCTCTAGCTAAGCTACACCAACACAATGCTCGTGTGGGGATCGATCGATCCCTGCACTTCTTGACTATCAATTTCCAGAAAACTATACAGGGAAGCTGTTGAATATTTTGAAACTAATGTGACTTATTAAATAGCAAATACATACAATTCATGCAATGTGTCGGACTGTTAAATATGTAAATGGACTAAATTGAGTCATTCTTGCTGTAATTGATTACGACGTCATACTATGCGTCACGTAGTTGATTATGATATCAAATGATGGATGGATAAATTGGAAATATCCATTACGCTTATGTGTGTGAACAAAAGTAAACCTCCATCAGCGTGCTAATGTCTATTTCCAGCATGCTAAACAGTTGACGATTGGTTTGGTTGAGTGAAATTAATGAAAACGGGTGTTTTAGTAATTCAATTAATTACCTTCTAATAGGATTAATAAAATAAAATTAATTGTTTGAACAATTACAATATGTAAATAATAAATGTATGATTATACCTTTATAACTTGAAAGCGAATTGACACCTCTGAGTGTAAAGTATCATTTCTTCCCCCACGTTGTCCTGCGCTGACTCAGGCATGGCTCGTCAATCACCTGCTCATCGCTACAAGCCAGCTTTTCAAGTGTACTCCAATCGTTTGACTATCAAAAGAATTAATTGGTATATTCCGTCCAATGTGACTTTTAGTGCTCTACGATACACAGTATTTCTTCATTTTGACTTTCTATAACCTGATAAATGCGTGTTTACAAACAAAATTTTCACAAACTCAAATAAACATCGTGAGGAACCGATTCTTACATACCAGTACCCGAGTACCCGCTAATTGCCTTTGAGCGGCCTCGCTAAGCGTTCGTCCGGAAATGTGTATTACATTCTCCGCTTCAGATGCAGTATTGATCAATATTTTAATTCTATACGCTCATTAGCCCCAATCGGCATCCAAATATCATATTCCCAATTTCCATACAAATCTGTCACGTCTGAGACCGAGTAGTCTATCGGGAAACGACGGCGGGTCTACTTTTTTCACGGGTTCCACTTGTGACGTCACAAGTACCAGGGATTTCACGCTTCCCAGAAATCAGAGTTTTTGTTCGGCAATCCTCGGAAATTAATGATAATTTGCCTATATTTTTTTAATACGGCATTTATATTATTAACTAATACAATTTTCGAGTAGAGGAGGTTTATTTACCTAAAATAACTATTACTCTTGGTAGCCGAAATCTACACTTTAAGACGTCCAGATTAGAGCATGTTTTGGCCTCCTTATATAGCATCCCATTGACGTGTACAAAATAGGCTCAGGTATGATGGTGACTCCTTAGCAGGATTAGCTAAGATGGCAGCATAAGGTCGACTCAAGAATAAGATGTCGTCTAATCGGCCCTCACCTCGGTATGTCACTGATAACGTTGTGCAGGCAAAATAAATATTTATGTCGTCGCTTCGCCACGATAACCTCCGCTTACCAGCTTACCAGGATATATTTACTGACATATCAATGCCACTGCTCACCTCGTAAATTATACCCGATCTAGCTAAATATGCGCAACATATCCGGTCCTGATCGCTCACTTGATGGCGCAAATGAAGAGATGTGTCCAATAAGTACTGAATAAGCCTATGGCGCAAGGACTACATTCTCTCATTATGCCATATTTCCAGACGCTACGGAGACGTACGATAGCATAGAAATGATTTGATTACGCTCTCCCTGTAAAGTATTCTGTCCGTCCGTCCGTCCGCTCTTCCGTCCGTCCGCTCTTCCGTCCGTCCGTCCGCCCGCCCGCCCGCCCGCCCGCCCGCACGCCTGCCTGCCTGCCTGCCTGCCTGCCTGCCTGCCTGCCTGTCATGCTGTATGTATGCCTTTCTGTCTGCCATGCTGTCTGTCTGTCTCTCTGTCTGACTGTCTGTCTGTCTGCCATGCTGTCTGTCTGTCTGTCTGTAGCTGTAAATAAAGAAATTACAGATGCGATTTGACTCAAGTGTTAACACAACAAAGGATGTTATCCTGATATGAACACGCTCATCATCGGATCAGATTCTGGATCTGGGGATATCTCTGAAACTATTGGTCTGATTTGTCACAAATCTTAACACATGAAACTGGGTAACCCTACACTATGTTTCCACAACAGTTGGACTGATCCAGGAAAATTCACCCCAACCCCTAAATATGCATAAAATCAGCGAAAAATCTAGAAAATGTGACAGAAACGTTAGTGATAGGATCTGCAATATCATTTTAGTGGCCTAAAATTGCATTGAATCCGCTTATATCCTGGTGGCCTTATTAGTAATACAATCATTGGACCCAAGTATAGAGCCTCGGTTTTCAAAGATGACACAATATTATAACATAATTATATTTATTTTATGCGTGGAAAGTTCTGATACAAACACATTCAGTCATTTATCCCTGTCGATCACATATACATGACTCTATTAAGCTGACACCTTCACGGACCTTTCCCGCTTTAGTTATGTCTCGTCCATTTATAGTTAAGCTCCGTCCTCACTTAGCTCGTGTTAGGATCGAGCCATTCCTGAATTCCCTGACTATGAATTTCCAAAAAAATATATAGTTAAAGCTGTTAAATATTTTGAAACTGATTTGACTGGGTGCTGTTGCTGCCTATGGCAGCAACGGCGACCAGTCAAATTAGGTTAAAAAAATTCAACTGAATGTTTTTTTAAATGCTAAAGACATACAATTCGCATAGCGTGCCGGACTATTAAGCGCTAAGGACGGACTAAATCGATCCATTCATGTCATAACTATTTATTACGTCATCCTACATGCCACCTAGTTGATCTTCTTCTTCCAGCTGATGAATGGATAGACTGGAAAGGCCAATTGCCCATACCTAAGAATATGACTTGCTATTTAAAACACACACATGCCTTTCAGCCATACCATTACCAACATTGACACATAAAATCAAATGTAATTTACAACTTATTTATGATGCCATGTGTCTTCTTGTGCCCTAGTTGCTCGCTATGTGATTAACCCTAACTCAACTATGAAGGCATTAACACCATCGTGGGAAGCGCAAAGCAACAACACAAAGGTACTTAAATATTGACTTGTATACTGTTTTTATTTAATCGTGAATTTCGTTTTATTTTAATAAACACAAGTTTTACAATACACTTAAAGAAAAACAGAAAATCCTACATAGATCGTATCTAGTTAAACTTGCTATAAGAACTACCTGTCCACCCATGCAGTCAACATCAGCGGTATTCTACATTTATAGTGGCAGGTCCAGCCTCAAGAATAGAGGATTCAATTCTATCAGTCAAGTACATGGTCATGAATGGTTAATATCAGTAAATTTTCAAAAAAAATCTTCTCTCTTCCTGAAAGTGGACATTGACTAAGCCATAGTCTAAGCCGGAAATTAGGCTTTTCTTGACCATCATCCCTGGCCAGCCTGCTCTCAATAGTCTATCTTTTACTGTGTCAATAGCAAAGAAACTGGTGTACATTTCTCAGCAATTTTGGTGGCCGATGTTGTTGTCCACGACAGAAACATCCTTCAGCAAATTTGTTGAAACATGAACACCCGTTCACCCTTTAATTTCATTTTAAAATTTAAAATGTTGACACCAGAGTGGTAAGGGTTAGCGCATTCATGGTCAAGCCGGCCACATCTACCTGTATAACCGCGTAATGGAATAAGCTATTCCCAGGAAAACGGAAAGCTATTTCTGTGAATTTTAGTTGCAAATATACACCCGTCTTATGTTAACGTAACTCTTTATTAGTCAAGCCCGCCAAAAAAACCGGACGATGTAGTGGTCTTGAGGAATGTCCATCTTTTCATCCAAGAACATAACTTTTGAAAATTTAACACTGAAATAATTGGCTCGGTAACCAAGCCAGTCACTCCAGTAGAAAATTACTCTTCTTTTAGTCGACAAATAGACACTGGCTAAGAGTTAACAAATTATTTCTTCGACCATTTTCATGGTCAAGCCGGCCAAAAAAACAGCACCCGTAGTGGTCTTGAGTAATGTCTATTTGCACGACAACAAAAACTAATTTTTGTAAATTTTATTGTAAATATTATTATTTTCTTGAAAAACTTTGACCATTAAAGGGTTAATTGATATAAGTAGAATTTTGAGGGCTTTGAGGCGCTGTTGACACAATAATTGATTAATTAATACGAGGAGCGTTTTGAGCGCAGTGGGCTGCTGTTGATATAAGAGGGTTAAGGCCGGTATGCCACCCCCCCCCCGCCACCCGTAAAGTTGTTAATTTGATCTCTTTCTCGAAAAAGTTGAGCTCTGGCAAAATTATTCGCATGATATTCAAGAGCATGGCAGTCCTCGTGTTTAAAAGGAGGTTAGAGAGAGGTCACCAAGTTCAAGTTAACTTTTTATTCACTCAGGCCTTACAAAGGCATATGAGGCATACATAAATGAAATGACATTTTTCTGGTGGTAGTACCTTCACTATGTACATCAGAGCATCTCATACTAATAGCCGATCGGTATCATAATCATTATTATTATAATTATTATTATTATTATTATTATTATTATTATTATTATTATTATTCAGATGCATATAATAATTCCTATCTCAGATTTCATGATCTATGTTGTATGTGCTGCGTTGAGTGTTATGTAGTGAGTTGTATGATAGGTGGGAGTTTCAGGTTAGTATCAGCTATACGCGTTTCTTTGACAGTATGAAGTACTTGCATATTTTGATCAGGATAGGCGGGTTGCATATAGCAAACAATCCTTTTGTTTTGTCAACAGTGTTATTTTGCCTGTAATATTCTGGTATATATTTGTTTCTTTCGGCTGTGTATTTGTTGCAAAGAAACAGAAAATGTATTTCATCTTCAATTTCAATACACTCAGGGTATAATCTCTCCTCTCTATTTTTACCTGTCCAGCGTTCAGATTATATGGCTAATCTATGGCTTAAGATCCTAAAATGGCTTATTACTAGTACTTCCTTTAGTGCAATTATCGTTAAATATCTTTCAAATGTGAGTAAAAGTGTAAGCGTTTACTAATAATACTGTTCTTGTAATGTAAGTCTAAGTTTTTACTAAATGATTTACATTGACGTTTTCTGAATTGATAGCATGCGTATTTCCTGTGGTTATTAAAATGTTTCTTATAAATTCCATTCATTTAAATATAATGGAATGATTATTTTCATTCTCTAGGCGGATTCAATAGAGTATAGAAGGCGTGTAACTATATCAGGCATTAACTAACTTTGCCCAGAATCGGACCATAGTGCATTTTATTATTATGTGCAGTGGATATCTTATCAATTCTCAATAAATCAATGCATTTTGCGTGCTACTTTTAAAGTTAAGTACACTTTTGTGGAACTGAATTTGAAGTGTTTCAATTTACCTTTCCAGAGTATCCATCCATCACCTGACCGTGTATCACGTCATAATAAGTTCAGCGCGTGTATGATGACGTCATAATAATTACGTCACAAAGGGTTCCATATAGACTGTCATCAAATCACAAATACTCCGACCCGTTGTATGAATTGCATGTCTTTGTAATTCTTTGCTATTTAATAAACATGCTGTTTAATATTTTGAAACTAATTTGACTGGGCGCTGTTTCAAAACTTTCAACAGCTTGCCTGTGTAGTTCTTTTGAAAATTAATAGTTACGGCGTTCATAGATCGATCGATTTCAACACCAGCGAGGTATGGTTGGAGCTTAGCTGGAGATGGGCGGGGAATAGCTAATATCTGAAATACCTTAGTCGTGGATTACACATTATGAACCCATGACACTCAGATCAACAATACCTCTTGCGGAATATATTCAGTAACTAGATATTTAATCAATGCCATTCTTCAATAATAATAATAATAATAATAATAATAATAATAATAATAATAATAATAATAATAGTAAAAATAATAATAATAATAATAATAATAATAATAATAATAATAATAATAATAATAATAATAATAATAATAGTTAGTATTTTCTTATAGTTTATAAATGTTATTGGGAATCAGACGCTGGATGCTATCCTCGGTAGAGAACATTATGATGATGATATTAACATCGATGAAGCACTGATGTATGGTAGAATACGGCAAGACAAAGGTATGCCCGCAATTGGATAGATGGATCGTTATGCCACGACCATTTCTAGCTAAGCTCTGAGCATAATTTGTGTGTAGATTTGAAACTGTAAAATATGAACAACAGAATTTAATTTTAATAAGTTAACAATACCGGTAAGTTAAAATTACTTTGCATTGGAGCTGTTGCTGCACACATAACAATCAGGCAACTGCTGTGTTTATTATGGCACTTTCCAAAGACGTTCCATGCGAACCACCCAAAGATGAAATAATTATCATATCACAGTTAGTTCGAACAAAGTTAAAGAATTATTGCACAGTGTGATATCAAACAAAGCAATAGGTCATGACTTAGTACATTCTTTATTACAGAACTTGCCTCAAAATATCCAGGTGTCTTTGCTCAATTTTCAACAACCGTTCAACAGAGGACTTATCCTGAATGTCTTGAAAACAGCAAATATCTATCACCTAGATAGAAAGGCATTGCCGAGTCACGACAGACCAGTGCCACTGGCGTGCATCTGCTGCAAAATTCTACAACGTACCACGTAATACAGAAATGGATTCTAACGGAACAGATCTCCGAAATTGCAAAGCTGTAAAACACAATTCACCTTTCTAGATAGCCGTCTTACCTCAAAATACGTCATAATCAGCTAAGTAGCGTGTAGGATGAAGTCATAATCATTACGTCATAAATGATTCCATTCGGCCCTGTTCGAATTGTGCGTCTCTACTATTTAATACCCATAGTGTTGAATATTTTGAAACCTATTTGACTGGGCGCTGTTAGTTACTGAGTTTCAAAATATGCAATCGTTTACTTGTATATTTTTCTGGAAATTGATGTTTCGGGGAGTTCAGAGATCGATCGATCCCAACACGAGCGAGATCTAAAATGTAATTGATTGGGAGGCATGGTAACAGGATATTGCCACACTCTGGAAGCGGATACTGAATGCGTTTTCACCTAGTCAAATACAAGGTGATCTCTCTAACAATGAAGGGACAGCCTCTAAAATTAAAATACAGACTAAAAGATTTTATTTGAGAGAGCATTAAACTTCAAATCTGCAAAGGATTAGTTAGACCAATCCTTGAACATGTAAATCTGGGAACCACAACAAGTATCACCACAGGGGAAGTTAGAAAAAGTACATGCCAGTAGATTTATTACTGCAAACTGTTGATAGAAAACTGGCACAATGACACGAATGATGACAAATCTCTAATCCCCATCAGTATTCAGCGTGCAAGTATCAGTACTGTATACACAAAATATACATTCAAAACACTTCAACCAGATCTACATAATAACAAACACCCGTAAATTCAGTTGCTTCTCAAACACAATCTGCGATGGGAATAGTAAAACAAAAGACTACTTTTTTTAACTGCAGATACTGTCAAGGATCCTACCATCAAATTCACAAAGCTCATATGAAGTATCAAATGTGAAGTGCCACAATAGGACACGTGACGCATTTCATAAACAACTCAGACCTCATTTGTTGGGTCGTCCTAATGTTGCCGTCTATAGTTACTTCAGTCTACATGGCGCTCCTTCGCTCTCAGCATGCAGTAACGGCCAGATGTATCTTTCCCAAAAATCCATAAAGCTATAGATGCATTGCTCGACTCAATGATACCACCAGGCAACCTATCAATGAACCTTTCACGTTTATGCATCAATCATATGACGTCATAATCAATTATGTGACGTGTAGGATGAAATCATAAACAATGCAGTTATGAATGGCGTAGATAAGTTCGTTACGAACGCGTAATTAAGGACGGACTAAGCGTTATTGTACGAATTGTATGGCTTCTATTTAATAAACAGGCTGTTGAATATTTTGCAGCTAATTTGACTGGGTGCTGTCAAATTAGTTTCAAAATATTGAACAGCTTACCGGTAAAGTGTTCAATCGAGTATGGCGCCATCCTACATGTCGCGTAGTTGATTATGCCAACATACGATTGATGGATAAACTGCACAACCTATTCAGCTTTGACATTTCTCTGAGTACATATTAATGGTTGTT